>JANTOP010040115.1:0-10727 GCA_027564815.1 Symmerus nobilis | reverse complement strand
CCAAAATTTTATAAATATATGAAATATTTGTGTCTATTATTCGTTCGCCCCCCCCTCCACAATTTCTTTGCCCCCCCCAAGAATTTCTTGAATTGGCGCCACTGCTAGGAATCTTTAGTTGAGCTAAACTGCTCATATATCCTTGAGGTCTGAAACGGTTGAAGTCTGAAACGATAAGATTCTGCACGAATGCAAATTGTTGCCATATAAATGAGATCAATTTGTACCTACTAAACTGACTTAAGATTAAACAGCTTCTTTTGCAGAAAGAAGTGATTAATGAATGAGCGAAAGTTATGCAAGAACTAATAATATTTGAAAATCAAATAGTTTTGACAATGGAGGAGGAGTTAAGATTTATTATTTTAAAAAAATGCGGAATAACCTTCAAAAGAACCTCCGAAAGTTATAGCAAACCGAAACAAGAATTGTTGCTTTTCAAATTTACCCCGATAGGAGCGATAATAAATAAATATTTCCCAATCGGATTCGGACTCGACTCAGACACGCCGAGTCCTGAAGAACCGAGTTTTCAGAAACTCTACCCTAGGTTCCTCCTGATTATTCATATGTAAGACAGGCGAAACAGAATTTTGAAAGAACCATAAGACGTTTAAAAAATGGATGACCCCACAAGTCCACGAACAGCCTAGACGGACAGACCATTTATTGTCAACGTGTACCGATTATTTTAATTTGAAATTAGCAGTAGTAGTAGTAGTAGTAGAATTTATCATCTATATTTTAATAGTGGACCACTTTGTGGTAAAAAGCTTAATCTCCATGTTAAAAGTCAAAAACCAAAAAAAAAACTGTGGTTTTATGACGATTAATCATATTTACCGAAAAAAATTTTGTTGACAACTTCAGATTCGTGCTCAGCACCCCAAAAAACTAAGTAAGCTACTCAAAACAATTACACCAGATCTTTCTACTTCATGCCCTTTTTGAACACCATTAAATTAAAATTGCAATAAATTTCTAATTTCTCTAATCTGATATTCATAATAACTCGGAGCAGAAAGTTTTGTGCATGGTATTTTGTTCTTCTTATCGGACTCGAAATGCTTAATGGTCTGCCCTTATATACTGTAATCCAAATATTTTTATTTTCCATATTTTTCGGAGAAATGGATTGCACTTTATTGGTTTATAAATGCATTTTTAAAAATAAATAAAAGGTTTGTTTTCGTCTCTTACAATTTTTCTTGTATTGATACCAGTGGGAAGATAGCTGATGATGATTCTTCCATCTCGACAAAGACATGAATTAAATTTTATGGGTTTCTGATTTTTATCGATAAAACTACAAAATAAAAATATAACTTTTTTCCTGCATGTAGGGTGTGTTATGGAATGTAAACGAATTACATTACTTTAAATGTATTTTTATATTTTTGGCGATTGTTCAGACAAACATGATTTATAAAGATTAAATTTTTGATTAAGTATCCATGGCCCATAAAAGTTGTCATATTTAATTCAAAAATTGAAATAATTAAAGGATATTGCTATTGTAATGTTGTACCAATAAAATCAATTCAACCCACTTTTGGCAGGGATTTTCCTGAAATCGACTAAAAAGAGGCGTGCATCTGTGTATTTATTGAATAATAATATGACAAGCGATTTAATGCTAAACCTAAAATGTCGATAACGTTAAAAAAACAATCGATTTTAATATAATTCTGTTATACAGAATGGAAAACGAATAATCCATATACGAAATTAAATTACATAAATTTCATTATATATTAAATCCTGTAAATTTTTATGAATGAATGTAATAAATAAATAGTTAAAATTTCCAACATATTATATTACTACCCGAAAATTAATTTCACTGGGAACATTATATCAATAAATTCTTCAAATAACCAATAGTGGAAGGAATGGTGGAAGTTAGAATCGAATCGAGCCGAGTCGATTAAAATTTCACTGCAAACCCACAGCGTAGATAAAAATATGTATGTATGCATTTTTATCGAGTCGACTCGACCAGGGCTGGGCTGGGATCAGGAGTTTTTGAACCAAAGAATATTTTAAGAACAAAGTTATCTATTTTTAGATCGAGAAACGAGATTGATTTTTAACGAAAAGTGCCCAATTGATCTATGTTAATATAATTTAACCAGTCACTTGAATATATCTAATGTAAAATTAGCTACCAGCGGCCACTAGTCCAGACATATGTTCTGTTTCCTTAACATTTCTAGCAACATCCTAATATTCACTATTCAAAAATATAAAGGGTAAACAAATAAATAGTACTGATAAATAGCTGTTTGATAAAGTATTTAATAAACTTGCACTAACCGTAAGAAAACCTTTCCCTCCGGTATTTCTCGTCCTGGTAACTGTAGATGGCAAAATTCTATTTTATTACTCATCAGTTCACTTCCTTCATAATATCTCAATGTGTAACAAAGATTTATAACTAAGCCCAAATTTGGAACCAAATCCATTAGCATTTGTGGCGTGAACCTGAAAATATAATTTTGGTACAAAATAAAATCGAAAAAAATAATCATAAAAATAAAAACAAATTAAAATGTAAATCGAAAATAATAAATTGAATTTTTTACTTTTATCTTTTTTCATACACTAAAAGAATTTTCTTTTTAAATTATTTTCATTATTGTCACCTTGGTTTATTATTTTAATTTCACTTTATTGATATTTCCAATTTATTTTTATTAATGTTAATGAAAGAAAGAAAAAACGAATATTGATTAATATAAAAATTAATATAAATATAAAAAAACCCAACATCGCTTCGTAATGCAACCAAGATAAAAAAAACAACTTAATTTAAATAAAATAAAAATTCTATTCTAATTTCATGCTGAGATTAAATTATATCTCTCGTATATTCTGATTATGTACAGGAATTTTTCTAAGGAACCGAGACATTTTTACAAAATTAAAAAATGAACAAAAATACAAGAACAACAATCATACTTATTAATGGAATAAATAAATATATTGATTAAAGAAAATAGTATTATTATGCATTAAATGGTTTTAGTCTTTAGATAATCACTTACCCCTAAAAAACCTCTCCCCAAATTATGGTGGAAATGAAATAAAATATTCCAAAATAACATTATTTAAAATTTGTTGGTTGAATGAAACCAGTAATTTTTCAAAATTTAAAATTTTAGGATCGGTAATGTTCCAGACTTATTTCTATTTTTTCTCAAAATTACTTTTTTGATCGCGTTGTAAAAATTGAAAACGAATTATTTGTTTGATCTCTCAAAACTATTGTTATTCCTATTTTCATTATGTATGTTATATCTACTAATATCTTGCCGTTTAAAGACGGTATGTCCTTAAGCTTTAAATTTGGAATAACAGTTTCAACATAACTGAATTATTTGTAATTTTAGATGCATAAGAAAATCAAACAATCTGAAAACTTCTATATAAAAATCAAAAAATTTGTTGTAAATTTGATGGTGATGTTTCACGGTGCTCATACATAATCATTTTCCAATTTTCATAAAGTTTTCCGATTCAATTCCATGACCCGTATAAGAGTAAAATAAAAATTGATTTTCTAATTTTAAGATAATATTTGATTTTTACGAAAACTATGTTCTCCATATTTTCGAATTGAAACATTGCAGTCATTTAGCAGTTATGCATGTCAGAAATATTGTAATTATTTCAAAAAGTATTTATATGTCGAAAGGAAAATTATTGAGTTTCATAATACAGTTTCCTGACTTCTGAACTTTTCGATTTCCGTGCAATTTAAGGATTTTCGAATTTTGAAAAATTTGTCATTCTATAAATTATTCAATCACGACATTAGATCATTAGATTTTCCGATTATAAGCTTTCTGATTTTCAATAATTTGCCTGATTTGTCCGAAATTGCATATTTCTCCGATTTTTGAGATATTAAATTTTTCATATTCCAAATTTTTTTTTCAATTCGAAAAAAATAAATGTAAAACTGCAAAAACTTATCGTGAAGATATAGTTCAAAGTAGAGTTAAATTCAGATACATTAAGATAAATTAAGTCAAGTTTTGCTAAAACAGAAATGATATCATTAACAACAACCAAAATATGTTCCTTGTGAGAACATATCTAACCTGTAATAACAGAGCAGTGTAATTCAAGTTAGGTCCTTTTATCAGAGGATACGTTTTAGAAATCTACACATGTTTCTCTCTCTTTCTATACTTTTAAATTTTTAGGCGCTCCTAAATGTGTCTGTAAACTAGCTATTTTTACCATCTCAGAAAATTATTGATAGCAAAAGAACGCATCTCCTCTAATATTTACATTAGACTTACATTTAAATTCTATATTATCGGCCTAACCGATTAATCGGCCAAACTTAAAACCTAATTTCCCAAAATGTTAGAAAATTGAGTTAAGTTGTTCTGTTATTGCACGGTAGATATAGGGCCAAAAACTGCATGCAAAACATTCCTTCACACGGAAAATATAAAACACAAAATAATGTAACAGCCCGATAGCATACACTTCGATTCGAACATAGATGATTATTGTATGTAATGAGTGTATGCAATTTTTGTAAAAAAAAAGTCGTCTGACACGAAAAACTACTAAAAAGCAAAAGAATTAATTCTAGCCCCTGCTTTTTAGTAGTTATTCATGTCATAAAATATTTTTTCTAGAAATGTCCTTTCATCCCCCTCGATTAAAATGGTCTTGAAATTTGATTTATTCTAACTAAATTATTAATTTCAATTTTTCTTACGTTTAACTCCTTTCTAATTACACAGGCAATATTATTACTTACTCTTGTTCGAACGTCAAATCATGGTTGTATCTCTAAAAGAAGTTAAAGAAAAAAAAATCAGAAATTAATTAATTCAATTTAGAAATGATAATTAATATTTATTACCCTTCTACAAAAATTGCATAATATATATTCTGCAAATTAGTTTTTGATTTTTGAATCACCGTTTGCAGAATAAATCGTGTATACAAAAGAAAATTCGTAAAAATAATTGATTAAATTTTTCATAAAACCAACGTTGGTGGTCAAAATATCTTAAACTTTTCGAACAAAGAATATTCGCCACACAAAAATTTATTAATCATTTTTAATTACTATGTAGTAGTATATAGAATACAAATATTAAAAGTATATTAGTTAGTTATTTCTCCAAACAAAAAAAGAAAATTGCGATAAACAATAAATATTTACCAAGCTTCGGTAAACGTGTAAAAAATTTATGATGAATACACAAATTACGCTCGCAAAGTGCATATTTGTGCAAACTATTTGACGATAAATGATTTTCTGGTCCAATGGAAATTATACCAGAAAAAGGTTGATATATTTGAATAACATTCATGGGGGGAAAATCAGTGTAAAGCATTTAAGGTTGCTTTTATTGTAGGTATTTCTAAAGCTATAAGATGTAGGCATTACTTTCGAACCGCTCAAAATGATGGATGCCACCATATATAATGAACTTGTTAAAATGTGTATTTTTTTTCGATTATGTAAAATATGCAACAGAGTAATAAACATATTTTATATTCATAACTCCTATCATCAGGCAGGCAAACAATTAAATGAGAGAAAAAATTGTATAATATACATGAAGAAAATTGAAATTAAGATTGATATATGTTCAACGAATTGATTTCATATTTTTAATTTCATGTAAATTTTAAATAATTGTTTCCATTATAATTTGAAGACATTTAAAGATTAATAATTGAAGATACCGGATTGTTGGAATAAGTCGATCAATAAATAACACATCAAATGACCTATATTTATTGTGTGTAATTTTGTTTAAATTACTATCTGCCAACAAAGCAAGTCCTCTCTATCAATATCTCTAAAAATAAAGTCAATTCATTCCTAAAACCACACATTTAGATAACTGATTCAACCTCTACGATATCTTATGTATCGTCTTAATGCGGTAAATTGTTTTTATTGAATGGGATAACTAGGCCCCGCGGCGAGACATCCCATTGGGAGCAAATGTGTCTTTTCTAATGTATAATATCCGAATGAATTTGAACTGTTTGGATGAAAATTAGAAGAAAATTTATGAATTGATATTTTATTTCATTCCTAAATATGGAGAAGAAAATCGGATTCCCAACTTAATATAATTTATGGTCAAAATCAATTAGTTTCTTTTTAAATTCTATTGAAAAAATTAATCAATAGAAAATAGAGAAAACCAATTACAAAAAAAAATTCAATAGACTCTCTTATATTGGAAGTGTTACTTTAATATTATAGAATATAGATATAGACCAACCGACTGATAAGAACCACTAGTTAATCTCGAATACTTATATCAGTTATTATTTACTTATATATTTTATTAAGAAGTTAAAGCTTACTATCCACTTATTTTATATGTATTATAAATTTAATTGTTAAGTTTGAAATGTATATTGTATCTAAAAATAAAAAATCACAAATCAAAAAAATCAAAAATCAAAATTGATCAGAGTGGAGTCTAAAAGAGCCTAACTAATCGAATTAAAAAAAATTGTTTTTAATGCAGCTGGTATTAAAAAAGGAACGTCACGTAGTTGAATTCAGCTTGCCCAACCAAGAATGTTCATCATCCACTATAAGTTTTAAGTCGCATTACTTATGATAATCTTAATGATAGAGATGATTTAAGGCGAGTTAGTACTTTTTAAAGTTTAAAAAAAGGTGAACATTTTTTTGGCATATTTTCACTCCTTAACAACTCAAAAACATTGTTGTGAAGTCGTTTTTTATAATTCGTGTTGGTTTCAATGTAAGTAAGTAAGTAAGTAAGTTGACAATATTCACCTTTATCTATGTGTGAACACGTTCTAAAACTTTTCGATTTGACGGAATTTTTTTCTGCTTAAAGAATATAAAATGTTGTAGTCCCTCTCGAATGGTTTTTTCAATTTGCAACTATTTTTTTGAGCAATTTTAATCCGAAAATTTTGTCCAAAAATCGACAACTCAAAATTTGAAAGCCGCCATTTTGTTCAGAATCGAAAAATCGAAAAAAGCATTCGTGAGGGACTACAAAATTTAATATATTTTAAGGTCTTTTTTATTATTTTGTGTTAGATAATCGGAATTCGAGATTCATCTGTTACCGCAAAACGCTGCATTCTTTGAACGGCCTGAATGTAATGACCGCCGAAGGATAATAGTTATATAAGTCTACACCATCCTTTAATTTTTTTAATACTCCAATATATGCTCTTTCATTTGCAGAAAGTCCCATTACCCTCAGTATAAAATTTAATTGAAAAAAAAATCACAACAAAGTGCCAAAATCGTACAATCTACTCACTATAATCGTACTCTCTATAATTTTACAAAATACCTAATGCATTCTAGGTGGACTGCATTAACGTCAATGTCAACTGAAATAAGTAGTTCTGATGATTTCTTCATAAGAAATGAGTTTTTCTAACTGTATGTTAACATTGATCGGTTGATGTTATAACTTTCCATTTAACTAGATTTTAGTATAAATATGTCGAAGGACTACGAATTTTGAATGAAGTATCAATCTGCGAAAATAGTGCACAGAAAATGTACCAATAACACCAATTATCATCAGATGATGTAAGATATGAGTAGATGCTCACACAGCCTTGAACATTAGTCTTGTCAGATATAAGATCACCGCAGACTCTTACTGAAATTTCTCATTCAGTCATTTTCTGTCCTTATGCACCTTTTGTCCTTTTTGTACTTTAGCCTTTTTTGTTTGCCCTTATCCATTGGCATATATTATCTTTGACTTTCTTGCTTCCTCCTTTCGACGTTATGGATGCATAGATATTGTAAATTAAAATTACTCTTAATTACCAATTTCTCAATTGGAAACCTATAGGTACTTTCTTTGACTGATTTTTATGAATTATCGATTAATATGTCTTCTAGAAATATATATGGATGCACCTAAAATTAAGTATTAAAAAATAAACGAAGTTCACTATATTCTTTAAATACCTATTTTCTGACCAGCCAATTTTCTTACGTCCTAAATTTTTCAAGTATACACAAAAATATATAATTTATGAGTTTGTGGGTTGGGAATACACATTAGAAATAAATTTTCTATTATTGAAATTTTGCAACACACCCTATCTTACATAAGAAACATTTTTATTTATTCTCACCTTGTACAAGGTAATATTAGATTTTGTACAATGGGAAATCAATAAATTAATTTTTATTAATTCAATATTTGTTATTTTCTCCTCTTATTTATTTGATTTTCATCTACCATATAAACAATATAAATGGCATTTTGTGCGTGCGGTGTTTATTTTGATAATCTGACCCTACACCGTATATATAGTTTTTATAAATATTATTTATTAAATCGAATTTGTAACTATAATTATAAAATATATTTATATGCAGCTAGTCTCTAGATTAAAAAATTTTATTAAATAAAAAAATAAAATCATTCCGAACTTAGAACAAATTTAAAATAAATCAAAGAATCCCAAAAAGAACGATGTAAATGAAAATATTCTCTCATCGCTATTACGATTTTTTTTTGGTAAGATATCGATAATCCAATTTAAAAGAAAATCAAGCGCCAAGATAAAAATTGGTTTTTACTTCATTTATCTCGGTTAGAATGTTTGTTTATGCCACACCAATTTCTTCTTTCCGTAACCCATACATAATATTCTCGAAATGGAAATTAGTAATTTTATAAAATTGGATATAGCATGGGATAACTTGTGTACGAGATTCCAGAAGTGATAAGCACTAATAAATAAATAATAGAAAGGCGTTGCTACATTATTATTTTATTAATATTTTTTTAAAATTTTTGTGGGCATTTCGGTTTTTAATTTGGTAAAGTTTATTTTACAAATAATTAAACATTAATAACATTGTAATTTATTTTATATTCGAAACATATAATTACATAACAAACTATTTTCTCTATACAGATAGGAACAATTCTCTTTTGCTTCCAATTCTAGATCAGTCAAAGTTAAAGGCAGTAAAAAAAATATAGAAAAATTTGAGTTGACCATGACGTATAAATAAATTCATTATAACTTAATTTTAATATCTGTTCTCTTCTATTAAGAGCTTAGAACAAATATACATTTTTGGTACCTCAATCGACCAAAAATATTGAAATATTATAATTTCTACAAAAAAAAATCGTATTGTGTAGGCTTAGAAAAATGTTTAAATTGGATACGGATCATATATGTATATATGCACCGCATAATTTTATGCGTTTACCTATTTAAAAGAGAATTTATAAACATTCTGTCCAAGAGATTTAGGGTTATCAATTACACAAAATTCTATGCAAATTGGTTAGTAAAATAAAATTACAAATTCTCTTCAGAGAATAAGAACAAAATATTGTTTTCTCAGCTAATTAATAGGAATTATTAAAACATACTAATCGAGGGAATTATTAAAACTACCAATCGAGGGTACGAGTGGCGTTCGTTTTCTCTTATCAAATATTTCTGAATAAATCTTTCTATTTTCACAAAATTCACCGAAAATGGCGGAAATATGTATAGAAAATGGACAGCTAGACTCATTTGTAACCATTACCATAAGTTGTTTATTTTTACACTTTGATTAATTTAACGCAAATGCATATAATTCTATTTTAATTTCGCAACTATCTTTTCGCATTGCTTCCGTTGTTAATTTCCCAACCAACATAAATATTAATTTTCAATACAATCAATTGTGTGCCCTTTTAAATCCAAAAATTGTTGGGATCATTTGGATAAAAGTAGACAAACGAAATAGGTATCATCGACAATTTTGGAAATATAAAAAGAACGATTAGGACATAAGTCTGCATATATCGAAATAGAAACCGAGCGTCCCTTCCTTCTATTACTATACAATGTCTTATTTTTTCTCTATTTTTAATAAAATGTTGTGCTTTTAATTATGAATTTATTTTGCATATTTTACTCATTCACTTCATTAAATCGATTAGTCGGTTTGAAATTAACAGTTATCACCGTTCTTTTTGAATTTTATTTAATAAGGAGACCCGTTGGCAACCCTACGTCTGTGTAACTATGTATAATACATAAATACTTAAAAGAAATTTTTAATAGAAAAGGTAAAATAAAATAACACATTTCTTTTTTTCTGTTGTAGTTAAAACCTTACAGTATAATGTGTTTCTTAGACAATTGAATAAATCGTAAAAATAAATAAAAGACGAAAATCTGAAAACTATAGCAATGACACTAACGTTTAGACACAAATTTTAAAGATATCCTTGTATATGATTTGTTAAAACATAAACGATTCATGAACAAGTAGGAGTTCGTAAACTCCAAATCTGATACCGAACAAATTCTAGGTTAATCATTTTTTCTTTGGAAATTTATGTAACATCGACATGTAGAATGCAAATATGAATGATCATAAAAAATATAAAAATAAAAGTTTTTAAATGTAAAATATAAAACCTTTCTACGTATAGTAATTTCTAAAATCCTCTTCATATGGTTTAATAGGACATCCAACCCAAATGGCTAAAATCGTTAATATTCAATCGATTTCTATAATTTGTATAAAGTTGCTCGATGAGTAGATAACATTTATGTAAAAAATTCCAATAATAATTATAATAAACATATTTATTGCAATAGCTTCGAAATAGGGCAATTATTTGAAAATCAATCAAAATAGGGTCGTATTTGAAATTGTAGGATTTTGACTTTTGATAAAACTATTGAAAATA
>JANTOP010040114.1:0-25192 GCA_027564815.1 Symmerus nobilis | reverse complement strand
TTCAAAATAAAAATTATTATTGACTTTTGGCATTCTGCAAAAATGATCAAAAACATCGAAATTAGTAACAAAACACACGGCGAAGAGCTACGGCCAATCATTTGCTCATATGAGAAATTGAACACATGAGGTTGGCCACATAGTTTTTCCGCCAAAATATACAGAATATTAAAAAACAAAATTACAATATTAAATTTTAATTTATAAGAGATTAAAAATAAAATAAATAATCATTAGACATAACTGTGAGCGTTAAATTGAAGATTTACAATTCTCTTGTTCCTTAAGCAATTCATAAAATTTACCTTAAAATGCGTTCTCTCGTGTACAGACCAAAACAAACTGATTTTATGCATTATGGGACTCATCTTAATTAGATAAAAAATACATTTTACTAATTTAATTAGTTCAAGAAAAAGAAAATCTAACCGTTAGGATGTATAATTTCACTAAAATTTGAATATTAAATTTTGGTGGCCACCCACTGATACTATATTTTAGTGGCCAATCACTGATGCGGCACCCTATGTCTTTTTATTATCCAAATTGTTGTCAAAATTCTAAATGAAATAAAAATTTGGTCAGTCAGTATTTTTTACTGGAGCTAAATAATATAATTTAAAGTATTTAATTTATATAAAAAATAAGATGTACGAATACACGTGTGATTGGGTAGTATATGCTTTCAATGAGCTTCCAAGATTTTTGATGCATTTTTTTTTTTGGGAAAATTTTAACTTTTGTTAAAGGATCCCGTTCTGGATAGAAAATAAATTTTAAAATGTAAAAATAAAGTTGTGAAAATAAAGCTTTCTGGGAGCCTTCAAATTTTTGCAGAGCTTTTTTACGAAAAGTGTAGTTTTGATATTTTTGTATTTTTCCTCAACTAATTTATAGTACATTAGAAATTCATTTAATTAATATACGTATACCTATATGCATAAAATAAATAAAAATCGCGAAATTTGTAATTTGGAAATTATAACATAAGAATAGAAAAATTTTATAAAAGTCACAGTTTTTATAAAAATCGGAAAACTACATGACAATTTTAAAATATCGAGAAAACCAGCAAATTTCAGAAAAATTAATAAAATTGCTTGAAGGCGAATATTTCATACAAAAGTCGAGTGGTGATATTGCGTTGCTGTAGCAACAATGATTTACCGAAATTCCTGATTTCCATGAAATTATCTGATTCTCAATAACATTTCTCGATTATTAAAGAAATTTCGCAATTTTGTAAATTTTAATTTGACACTCTCCGATTCCGAAAAATCAGCGTTTTCCACATACAGTAGTTCGTTGACATTCGCAAGGGGTTACGTTCCACAGAAACTGCGAATGTGACAAACCAAACCATACCCCAAATAACTTTTCAATCGCTTAAAATTGAACTTTGAAAGTTATAACTCTGGTCCGGGTGATCGGATTTGGAAAATTTTAATGCCAAATGAAAGATTGAAAATTTCTTGTAATTTGTGCATGTTTAGTTCCTAATTTTTATCTTCTTCATAGAATTCTCGACCCTATTCTGAGCCTATAACTCGTGGATTTTTTTAAGATTGTAAATAATAAATCTTTCAATGAGTTGACCTCATGCATATAATCGGATAAAAGGCTAAAAAGATAATAAGCAAATGCTTCTCAGCAAATAGCTTGACTTGAGCATTTGTTCAAAAGTAAAATTATAAAACCTACATTTTCCACCTACATTCATACCACCAAATTGAAGAATTTCATGATAATCCAAAAATGTCAAATCTCAAGCAGTGGCGTGCAGTCTAATGCACAGAAAAGGCAGAGCACACCTGAAATATCAACAAAATCGTAACAACATTTTTATTTCTATAGCTGTCTATTATATTGCTACTCAAATTATTTTATTTAATTACTTTGAACCCTTTTATTTATTCAATTTATAGACAAAAAAAGTCTCGAAATCTGACTTATCACCTATCTGGAGTCCATATTGTTTTGTAAAATACATTTTCCATCTAATGTGACCTAAAACATATTGTAAATTATAATTTCATATTTTTTGCAGGACTTGTACTGGAAGTGATAAGTAAATTATAATTTATACGCCCCAAAATTCATATCTAAAATTAGTATGCATTTCCCTGTACAAGAGACGGTATATTTGAATTTTCTCCATATTTTTCTATAATTATGCCATACTTTGCTTGATCTTCTTACTTTTTTACGACTTTTTCCTGTCCATTTTATACTTTTCCCGATTGGAATTTTCCCAACTTTTACAATTTTTTTTCCGCAACTTCTCGCCACTTTTCGAATTTTTCCAATTTTTTCTTTCAAGTTATCCCGAATATTGACACGTGAAAGGGCCTGAAAAAACAGAAAAATGTCGAAAGAAACCAAAATAAATTCTAAATAATTTGTGAGAAATTGTAAAATGTGAATAAAATAAGAAACGTCTAGTAAGTAATACAGTTAAGAGTCGAAAAAATAAAAAAATCGTTGAGATTACCTAGAAAATCCAGAAAATCGGGAAAAGTTAGAAAAATTCATAAAAATTGTAGGTGTCACGCTCGGTCTCTTATGGATATCGGTATATTTCTGAACTCTTCATCCTCCTTATTCAAAAGCAAAAAATTCAAATGTTGCATTATCCTTGGTGGTGTAACACTTAAGATGTGATATTTTACGAGTTGGGAGCAAATATTGCACCCAAAATGTATCGACCAAGACCTAAGATTGGGTCATGGAGCCAAAAAGTGATACTCTGGCTCATTGAATTTACTTAACATTCAAAATTTAGAATTATTCGAAATCGTGAATCCTTCCGAAATATATATATATATATATATATATATAATTTTGAAAAATGGCCTTAAAAAGGACGATGGCTATGCTCTATGTTCTATGATTTTTGTTAGAATAGAAAATAGACCTTCTATAATTAGTATTATTTCAAATATTAATAAAATTCTTATGGGATGTTGACCGCACGTCATTGATATCATGGGTTGGCAAACTTTCTTGGTTGCGGGTCATTAAAAACCAGCAGTGGTATTTTTTTATTTTAAAACAGTCTTTTTTTGGTGAAAAAATACTTAAATATTTATATTGGAAATACTCGGTTCTACAGAATTATGTAGAAATCGAATAACCAATAACAATAGATCAGGTCAATTTTAATTTTTGTCTGGATCACTTGAAATTATTAAATGAGCCACTCGGTGACCCGCGGGTCAATGGTTGCCGACCCTTACTCTAAATCTAAAATAAAAAAACTTATTATATTCTTTATATTACCAAAATCTTTAATGTTAAAAGTAAAAATTGGCGGACATTCAATCAAATTCCACCAAGTCTGAATATACCTTCACGCCAACTTGAAAAATTAATTATTATCGCTGTGCCGACTATTAAAATTTCTGAAGAGAAACAATAGACGACAAACAAAAATTAAAAAAAAAAAAATTAATAGCAACGAGATTAGATACGGAATGTCGTATCTCTATCTATCAGAAAAAAATGCACCATACCACATCAAAAAAATCGCTAGTCACAAATATCTAAGTAATTAACTGGAGCAATTTTATGTGGATTTTTTATCCATTTTTTTCCTTTCCTTTCAAATACAAAATTTTTATTATTTTTTTATTGTGTGATTTTTATTGCTAATTTGGTAGTAATAAAAGTAAACGATCATAGCGGCAAAGCGACTGATGTTTTTTTTTTGTTTTTGTTGTCGGTTATTTAAAATCGACAATTAAAATGGAAATCTAATCGGTATAATTAAATTATTTTTTTTTCGAAATTTTATAATAATTCACCTATATTTTATAAATTTAATTGGTAAAATAATAACTATTTTGCTATTAATTAAATATAAAATCTTTACATTTATCTATAAAATGTAGTTCAACAAAATGGCGATTGTTAACCATTTTCTTGTTGTTCCCTATTTTTTACATTTAAAAATTGACAGTTCTCTAATCTCTCGCCCAGATAAAAAAGGAACCATTTTTGATTGTTCAACGTTTTGACAAAAATGGTTTGTTTGATGGAACGGGTTGGTAGATATAATGTTTAATTTGATAAAAAAAAAAATTATTGGAAAAAAAAAATCTGGGACATATGGAATCATATCAAAGAAAAACAACAATTTAAGATAATTTTTTTTTTGGCCGTCAAATTTTTTTTCTATCGATTTGATCGATCGTATAGCTAAAATATAGATATTACGTATTTTTGATAAGTAATTGAACGGCTTATTTTATTAATCTTGAGTTGATAGTCAACAAAAAAAAAAATAAAATCAATTAAATAAGCTTGTCATTCGGGGGATAAAATAGTATGGTGTAATAGACACCGTTTAAGTGGGTACGAAGTCGATTGAAATTTTTCTTTTTAACCAAAATTTCAAATTAAATTGATACTTTAGTAGAATCCTACCTCATAAATTATTTGATATTAATTTTCTACAGATCCAATCCTGATAATTTTCCCACAGATAAACCTGAATTTTTTTTTATTTTCTTAAATCTACCTGATAAGATCCTGACCCGTTTTATATTTTCTTTTAAAAAGATCTACTAATTTTAAACTAGATACAATATTTATATTTACTTAATTTTTTTTCCTTAACTCCATATTAGCTTAATTTATTATCATAATTATTTTTTTATATGGGCAAATAGACCATCGAAAAAATTCGAAAAATCATATTTGTTTACTCACTTAAAATGCGTTAAAATTGTTCGTGTCTAATTAATTTGACAGTCTTTATGAATGGGAATTATTATGAATTTATTTTTCTTAAATATTATAAAGAAAAATATCAACCAGAAACAACCAACGTCTTTTTAAAAAAACAAGAAATAATGGCCGCGAATTGAGGAGATTGTTTTTTAAGAGACGATATTGAGAGAAAAATATTTAATAAATTAATTATGATAATTATTTAAAACAAGAAAAAAACAAAGGTATTTTATATACAGTAAATAATTTGTTCTAATTCGGAAGTATCATGGGACTCGAAATTTTGATTTATAAATGATATACAATTTAATTTAAGTAATAAATTATTTTCCAGAGAAGCCAGTTGGAGCAGTTTTTTCGTGCAGAAATTCCAGAAATTCTACAGCGATAATTCTACCAGAAAAATTTGAGAAGATCATTAAATTAAACTAACAATAAAATAATTTCTGAAAACAAAAAATATCTTTCAATTTCGACTTGATGCTTTATTTGTCTGGGAGGGGTAAATGACATGATGATGCTGATTTAATTAGGTCAAGATTTTAGGATAGATCGAATTTTCTCCTCGGAGTTTTGTAGCTTTTCCTTAAATAAATTGGAGTTCTAATTAAAACTAATTAATTAAAATAAGGAAACTCTGTATAATCGACTTCAAATTCCTAGAAGTTGAAACAAAAAATTTATTAGGCATCTCAAAGTTCCTTCAGCCATTATTTGTAATTGTATGGCAAGTCTAATGAATTTATCGAGGTTATTTAGAGTTTCTACCACACGATCGTACAGCTGAGATGCTTCCATATATTTCTATGATGTTTAGGCGATTCTGAGTTATCAAACATCTCAATTTCGTAGAATCATTTTTCCTGGCACATCTGATTAGTTAAACTCAAAATTTCAGGGATTTTGAGATAGAAAAAATTATTTGGGCTAATTTCGAGCTAAATTATTCATTATTTCAAAAGGGCTAAGGACGGAGTCTAAAACTGGACGGGATTTATTAATTTAAACTCTTCATTTCTAGATTTCTTTAATCTGCTGGCTTTTTATTAGAAATCTATGGAAAAAATTGATTCAAAATCGGGACAAATTTCTGAAAATCGACCAATTTTAAGAAAATGAAAAATGAAATGAAAATCGGACATTTTTTTTTTTGAAATTTGAAGATTATCATGACAATCCCAAAATTTCATTTTCCGATATATTTTTGAAAAATCGGAATATTTTTAGAAACGCAAAAAATTACTTGAAAATTGAAGAATTTCAAGAAATTTTCCGATATTTTTTCAAAATTCACCGAATTTTCCGAATTTTTGATTTTCCAATTTTCATTCAAATCGATTTTTATTTTCAAAACATAAAAAACTGATCCCCAATCTGCCTTACAATTCTGAAACCGACAGAAAAAACTATTCGGGAAACCCAAAACCAGTACTGGGAAACTCATATTGGGAAAAGTAGAGGAAAGATTTGCGCATATCTCAGATAGCGATATCCCAGATAAAAGATACGTCAGTAAATTTTATAATTTTATACTACGCTGAAATTTCTAAAAAATTGCTAGAAAGTACCGCTACATTGAGCTAGTTATGCGTTATCTATCAATTTTGGATGGGCAGCGTTCAGTAAAGTGAAACAAATTCTCATAGAGAATTTTTCGTTCTATCATTCGATTTTATTGAATTTTAACGGGATTTTTAAAGTATAAGTTGGGAAGGGACACCTTTATATTAAGGTACTGATAGATCACTTATGTCATGCCGTATTTCAATCCCTATCAAAATATCGCAATTTCAACCATTTTCCTGAAAAATACGCATTTTTCTGTTGTTTTTTTTTTATATCGAATCCCTAAAATCAGAGGATTAAGATTTTAAGAAAGTTTTTTCTAGAATTTCTTCACTGGACCCTAAGTTTAATCTGTCGTAATTAGATTTTTCGATCCCCGAATAAAATTTACCGTTGCATGGAATTTTCTTCGGGACTGTCAGGGAAATTATAAAACGAAAAGATAAGGAAGGGGTCGTCGTTTATATAGAGAACAAAAGGGTAGATATCCACAAAAAATTTTCTTTAAACAAATTTATTCCCTAGACAGTTCAGATAATTTCTGCATTATTAGATTTTCCCTTTATTCTCTTCTTACTTTATACAACTTCCTTATGAAACTTCCGAGTAACTAAATTCCGAGGTTGAGTCGAACCCATCATTTCCTTCGAATTTTTATTAAAATAAATTCAGTCCCTAAATACGAAATTATATTCAAATCCCAAGAACATAAAAGTTCAAAGAAAGGTTTGGTTACGTTTAAATCAAATTTTCCACCTAAATAATGTCCCTTTTCAGAAAATTTAAAATCTCGGACATCTCGACATTTGACGGGGATTTCCGGATAATTTCCTTCGGATCAAAAAAATGTAATGATGCAGAAAGTTTGTAAATTAGCAAAGGAAAAGTACAAAAATCTGAAATCTGACCTTTTTAAATTAAAGTTAAATTAAAATTAAAACTAATAATTACTTATATAAATTCATTGGTTAAATATTATGATTCCATCATCTGCCCCTTTAGTTTTGAACGTAAAAAACTCAAAAACGCCTGGTTTAATTTACATAAAAATTTAATAAATATATTCATCGCCTTTCTGATCAAATATTAATTATCCGAAAACATTATTATTTATTTCTTTTTTAATTTATTTCCGTTTTATTTTAAATGTTTCCTCAATTGTCCAAAAGTTCCATTGAGAGAGTAAATTTTTAAATTGATGAAAAGAAAGATGGAAGGAAGGATAAATTAAATTAATTCAACATCTTAATTATACATTATATTGTTTTATTAGACTTGTAAAAATTTTTCCATGTTTTGTTGACATGTTTTAAAAGAACATCTTTCTGCAAGAAATTATTTTTATGATTTATTTACTAAAAGTTTGTTTTGATTTAATATTTTCTGTTTCACCTAATTCTTTACGGTTTCTTGGTTGAAGTAATTGATTGCAAAGACATGTTCTTTATGGTACGATTAATTTAAAATTCACATGACTGAATTAATTAATTCTAATAAATTAAATTAAATAAATATAAAAAAAATATGTCTATTTCCTACTCAAAAATCCTTTTTTTTTGGGGGGGAGGGATTGAAAAATATTATAATTTGTCTGTCTTGTCTCCGGTATATTTTACTTATTCGTATACAAAACGGGTCATAAAACCATCCAATAAAATCTCATATGATAACAGCATTTTTACAACAAAAAGTCGGCAAAACGTCTGTGTTCAATATTTTAAAAAGATCCGAGGGACCCAGAAAAAAATATAATACAATTACCCTGAGATAATGTATGCAGAGAACCGAAAACAAAAATAAATATCTCAATAAATATTTTCATTCAATATTCGGTCATAAAATGGTAAACTATGGCCTTTAGCCTACCAATAAACCAGCCTATTTTCAAAATAGATTCTTTTTTCTTACATGCAGAAAATATCTATTATCAGGTAGTGGAAGTCGGTAAACTATCCAATAAAAATTTAATATATTTCTGTTAATTTATATATTTTTTTTTAAAAAAATTATATTTTTGGTAAATGGGGGATTTTTTCACATAAAAATATTTTTTTTTTGGCCATAACAATACCATTTGTCGATTAATTCAAATAAAATTTGCATAATTATTATAAACGATTCATCAATTATATTTTGTGAATCATCAACCTCAAAATAATTTACAGGATTACTTAATTAATTATCTGATATAAATAATTTACATTCGACTTTGAAGTCCTTAAACCCTATTAAATGCGTCCGCTAATAATTTATGTCCTCTTACTAGGTATTTCAGTCCATTACCATTTTCCGAATACTTCAAAAGTAAAGAAAAGTCGGAAAAGGGTCAAAAATGATAGGCAAAAAAAAAAATCAGAAAAAAACTGGAAGAGCCCGGCGGAAAAAGTATGAAAAAAAGATGGAAAATAATTGAGAAAGAATAATAAGTTAGAGAATTGAGTCCCTAAATCGCATCTTTCCCCATCATTCTTCAACGATTCTGATCGATTCAGAAATAAAGGTTGTTAACTTTAAACGCTTTTATGATCTAGAATCTCTCTTAATTAATTTCAGTAATTTAAATGTGACTATTGGAGTTAAGTTACCTAATCCAGTGGCGTGCAGACTAATGCGGAGATAGCGCAGAGTACACTTGAAATATGATTCAATGATTCCCATAAGTCTTAATTGAAGTTAAATCATCCAAAAATTCAAAATGATTGAATTTTAAAAAAATGTTTAGATTTTCTCGAAATTTCCCGAAATTTCCTTAATTTTTTTTAACTTACAACGTACCTAGTGTTTAATTTGAATACATCAGCTTCAATAATTACTAAAAAAAAATTTTGAAATCTGGAATAAAGTTATATCCGAAACTTAAAGCTTTCATTGAGTTTTCAAATTTTCCCGAAGCTTTTTGAGGAAAATTTCAAATTTGATTCAAAATTTATTAATCGGGTCAGAAGTGGATTCCAAACAAATAAAATGAAATTTGAATTAAAAGCTCTCAGTAAACTTTGGCGACTTCAATAAAGCTTTTTTGAATAAATATGAAATTTTGTTGCAGTAAGTTTATTTGGCAAAAAAATATGTTACAAAACGTATAAAATTAAATTCCAAACTTAAGTTTTCAATTTTGAAACGCTTTTGGGGGTCCGATTTGATAAAAATTTCAGTTATCGAATGAAAAAAGTAGATTTCAAATAAATAAAAATCAAATTTGTATTAAAAATTCTCAATGAATTTTAGTGATTTTAATTAACCTTTTTAGAGAAAATTCGAAATTTCGTTGCAGTAAAATATTTGGTAGAAAAATAGATAAGCTTTCTTTAAGCTTTTGCAATAAAACTTTGGATTTAATTGCAATTAAATTAATCAAATAAGAAGAGTGATTTCTTTACTTTACGAACTGATTCAAAATTTAAAAACAATCAACCCTGAATTTTGGTAAGGGTTAAAATGGGACATTGTTATTCAAACGACCACATTGCCGTAAATTGATTATAATTTCCCGGGAAATTTAAAATTTTAAAATTTCATTCTCAGCACATTTAAGGGATGTACCAATAGAGGTAATGAGATGAAAACGTTAAGGGGTTTTCTAACAAAGTTGTATTTTTTAAATAACTTCAAAAAAATTCTCATTTATTTTCGGGACCATTTTATTACATTAATTAGGGAATTGCAATCGATTTGAGAATTTCCATGGTCAAATTTTGAATTTTTTCTTTAACAAAATTTTTTGATTTTTACGATATTTTCAATGAGTTTTTTTTTAATTTTATAAATTTTAAGAGATTTTATGATTTTTACAAAATGTTCGAAATTTTATAAAATTTTCAATTTTTTTAATTATAAAAATTAATTATCGATTTTGCATAAAATTAGCCAAATGAATTAGCCAAATTTCATAAATGTTTCCTAATAATTAACAAATTTTGGAAAATGTAGATAAAGCGTCCAGAAGCAATTATAGGAACTCAGAAACATTCGGTAAAACTCAAAGAAAATCAAAAAAATGACAGATAGTCAAAAAACATATATTTACCCGGAAAATGATGTGGGACATGTGTTGGAGAATTCTGAACATTTCAAGGGTATGCAAATTTGGAAATGTCAGGCGGGTGGGCATGTCGCAGAAATGTCATGGAAATTCGAAAAATTACGATAAAAATTATAATAAATTTGAAAAATCGGATAAAAGGTCAACAACAGAATTTGATGAAAGTTTTGGGTTTTCATGAAATTATCGTCAAATTTTCCGAATTTCGATAAATTTTTGATTTTGACAAAATTTTTTAGTTTCCATAAATGTTCACAATTTCGAAAAATTCAAGAAATTTTTTTTTATATGAAATTTTCTGATTTTTATAGAATTTGTCGATTTTCACAAAATTCCAAATTTAAAGTTAACGATAGAAAGTACGCATGGAGCGAAGAATTCTCGCAGTTAGTTGGATGATACAGTCCAGCAGCAATGTGCCATGATAATGTGTAATGAGGGAATTGGTTGTAGGAATAATTCGGCTATGAGTTTCGTCAATAGTTCAATGTCTAAAGCTAACAAGAAGCTAAAGCTATGTTCAGAACAGAGAGGACAATTTTATGGCTGGTCTCAACCAACGGTTTATAGAAATTATAACTTGGCTTAAGTAAATAATTTAAACTTCATATTGAAATTATCTTATCAGAGCCGCTACAAATCCTCATTTACATACCCCAGATCTGATGGATTCTTCTTTCATTGACGTATTCTCCGTACACTCAATTAATTAAACGGCCTTGATAGCGCAAACCTTTCATCTACATTTTTTTTTTCTAAACAAATTTTTCATAATATTTTCGAAACCAAAACATTACGAATCGAGTAAAGTATAGAAGTTCGAACATAACATGTGTAACCACTTAATCCCTCCGTCGGTAAAATTCAAACCGCGGGCCCCGGCAGATTAGGTTCTAGTGAATTATTAGAAATCGAATTCATAATATTACATATAAAATAAGTACTGAACTTGATATTTAAGGGCATTCAATCATTATTTTTCTGGTTTTTTTCATTCTTAAACTTGGAAAATCCCAAAATGTCACTAACATTGATTGAGGAGGGTATTAGTGTGCTTGTGTACACTCAAAGAAAAACCGTCAAGTTAAAATTAAATAGAAAATTTGTTTAAAAAAATAACGAATATTTAAAAGTAGCTTTTGTTATAATTAAAGAACTCCAAACCTCAGGAACTCATGGGAAAATGCAAGAATGTAAGAAATTTAAGGACCCGTGGGGAGTTACAGACGGTAGGGTCCGTATAATTTCATATAATATTTTAATTAAAAGCTTTCGACAAACTTTGATGAATTGAACAGAGTTTTATTTACAAAAATTGACATTTCAATGCAAAACAATTATTTATATGGAAAATAGGTTTCAATGCGTACAAAACTTTATCCGCAACTTTAAGCTTAAAGCTTTAAAGATTTTCAAAATTTTTGGAGGAAAATTTCAGTTTTGATATAAATTTCGATAATCTGAAGAAATGAAAATTCCAAATAAATGAAATGAAGCTAATTAAAAGCTCCCAGTAAACTTTGGTGATTCTAACAAAGCTTTTTTGAGAAAATATTATATTTCGTTATAGTAAAATTATTTGGCAGAAAAATAGGTTTCAAAACGTATAAAATTAAATTTCAAACTTACAGCTTTCTTTGAGCTTTTCCGATTATTAAAAGCTTTTGGTGGGAAATTCTAGATTTCATTAAAATATAATTAATCGGATGAAAAGTTTATTCCAAATAAAGAAAATAAAATTTTGGATCAAAAGCTCATAGTAAATTTTTGTCATTTTAATTGAGCTTTTCTGCGAAAATTTGAAATATCATTTTAGGAAAATTATTTGACTCGAAAATAAATTTCAATACGTATATAAAAATATATCCGAAAATTAAAGCTTTCTTTGAGCTTTCAAATTCATTAAAACCTTTTAAGTGAAACATTCAGATTTTATTTAAATTTAATTAATCGGATAAAAAATAGATCGCAAAATTAATAATGTAAAGTTTTGATTAAAAGCTTTCATTAAGCTTAAAAGCTTTTTTCACGAAATTTAAATTTTCGTTACAGGAAAATTAGTTGTATAGAAAAATTATCTGAAACTTGAAGCTTTCTTTAAGATTTTCAAATCAAACTACAGAATTAATTAATGAAATAAAGAGATTCGATTTTCCTTGTAATTTCCTTTGCTTTACAAACTGATTTTTCCACGGATTTCCTTCTAAACTTGGAAAATCTAATGACGAAGTATTGTTTTGTAATTAACGGATAAATAAATTGAATTATCGAAATTAAAAAACAATCAACGCCGGAATTTTGGTAGGGGTTGAAGGGAGGGGGGGGGGGAGTACCACCCACCTCGCACAAAATATTAAAAAGCCGTGCTTTCAAGGGTCGAAATTGGCTCAATAACAGCATGTCTTCTCTCTATAAATGGCGTATAAACGGATGAAGTAGAGAGTTTCCAATATCTGGGAAGCTATATTACAAGAGACGGTGGAGCCGATCATGATGTGCAAAATAGAATTAAAAGGGCTCATCAAGCTTTTGATATTTTATAATTAAAATATTTTAGACAAATTGCCTCTCAAAGATGACCCAAAACTACATGCCGAAGGAAAGTCGTGGGGCGAGGTTAAGGCTTTGGCACCAAACCGATTAAGATGGCGGTACTTTCCGTGCAGGATGGCAGAAGGAGATAATGATTAACCAAATTGCCTAATACTTCGAAGAAGTAATTTTTTTTAGTATGCGGAGCACCGAAGTAGCATATCTTTAATGTTCATAATTAAGGATCAGTCTAATTCACATCCTATCAAATTTGTTAAAAATGAAAGATGACCAAACTGCCTCTTTAAATTGTTACGGTGTAAGAATTGAAGCTCTGATGTGTACTTATGATAAGTTAATTTTCTCGGTGTACCGATTTCATTATAATCGATTTTTATCAGGGCATTAGATAACTGATAATTAGATACAAAAAAAAAATATATTTAATAAATGGAAGAGATTATCATGATATCCATCGAAACGATCATACGATTTACTTGGTGGGTATCGCAATTCATCAAGCTTCGTATTATCTGATAATCCAATTTTTCAATTTTTCGCCCATGTATTATAATTGATTAGGTGCGAGCGCGGTACGCTTTGATGGGGTTTTTTCCGTCGTATTTATATGCGGACGGTGAGGTCGGGTGGGGGTAAATGTTAAGCGCATTTTGTAACCCAGACGGATAACTGTGCTGGCTGCAGTATAAAAGGAATGCGTTATGATGTTTTGATTTTTAGATATTTAGATTTTTTGGGTGTTTTTGGATTTTATTCGCTTACCTTAAGTCAATCGGAATTAACCGGTATAAGCGGAGGTAAACAAATTTTTATCGGAAAAGATTTGAAATTTAAATAAATTTTTTTTCTTTACTTATTTCTATTCGGATTAAGTTAAATCGTGTTTTGCTTCACTAGAAATTCAGTTTGAATCATGATATTAAAACTAGTCCAAATCGATTATCGTATTAACTTACGATTTTAAGAGATTTTTTAAGTAGAACGACCTTAACTTAATTTTTAATGTTTAAATTAAAATACAGCCACCCTAGTTGTCAGTTACGGCCTTTCAAAACTAATTTCCACTTACATAAGTTATAATTTAACCACATGGGCGATAATAAGTGTAACAGTTTATTTAAAAAAAAAATCTGACCAATCAGTTAGGGGAATCCCTGGCAAGAAACTAAAGAAATTCAAGTCAAAAAAGAAAACATGTTTTTGTTATTCGTCCCACGGGATACTTTTGTCGTTCATATTTCAACAAAACCATAACCGTTTAACCAATTTGTTAACATCATTATTTATGCTGTAATCCAGAGAATATGAGATAGATTACAAAGGAACGGTAATCGGTCCCCGGAACATAATATTTGTTGCAAGGGGTTCCCGTACAAATTGGTGGTGTTACGAGATCGATTTTTTTTATTTATTTTTACTTTCTATTCATTTGTAAAACTGTGACAAATTTAATAGGGAGATTGAAGAGATGGGATGTGTTTCATGCTATTATGTGTTGAGGTTTCTTCTCGTTTACTTACAATTTATGGTTTTACAATATTTTAAAGATGACAATAAGTATGACAAAATAATAATGTTACCGATGACATATTTGCTCAAAATAAATATAATTTTATTTATTTAGCATTTGGCATAATATTTCTTATCGGTATTCGAATTTCTTTGGATTTCTTATGTAGTTTTGGGCGCCCGGGGTTTTATTTTTCCATGGAAAAATGCGGACCTGCAAAATATGCTTCAGCTCCATCGAAAGTATTGGGTTACGCAAAGGGATGGATTAGAATTTAAAAAATTTATTTAATATTATTCCGTCCAAATTGGACTCTCTGCAGAGAACAGATGGATCAGATAATTTGATATTGGATAGCGATAAAAAATCATAGATTATATCCCAGCTCAGTGAACGTAAATTTGAGCAAAAATGTTCGTGGTGTATGGGTCTCATTTTCCACTTTCAATAGGGTTACAATCCGGCCTCAAAACTGAACGGAATTATGAATTCCAACTGATAGATATATTTTTTATTAAATTCTCTCTTAATTTCAGAGATGGAAAATCCCAAAAATTTGATAAAAATCGAAAAATTGATATAAAATCGGTAAATTTCTTAAAAACAAAAAAAAAAAATAGAAATATGGAGTTTTCCAAACAATTTTCTTCGAGAGGTGGAACATCTAATTACGCAGAATTGTTCGCAAATAATTAAATGAATAAACTGATTTTTCAAAATTTCAAAAAAATAAATCCCCAAATTTTGGCAGTGGTTTTATGTTAAATCGACATTTTTTCAACAAAAAAATTTCTATAGCTTAGTGGACAAATTTGAATTTCAATTAAAATTGGAGAAATTAATTTTGGGGTTTTTGTTCAGAATTCTTCAAAACAGAGGTGGGCTGAATGAAAATCTTGAAAATTAGAAATTTTTCTAATTCAATCCGCCATATAATTCATATTTTGCTAAATGTGGAATTATATTATTGAATTTATTCCAAAAAAAATTTTTATTGGCCTTTACTGCTTGTACATATTCTCAAATCTCTCTAATATTACAAAAGCATGCTGAAAGTGATGAAAGTACTTTGATTGAAGTATTTTGAGAAGTAAATACTCCTGCTTCTTAAAAATAACTCGTAAAATTTGGCCAAAATATTTTAAGTCAAGAAATATTAATTCCAATTTGGCTAAATAATATATTTTTCGTCAATATTTCCTGAGCCAATTCAAGGGTTTTGAAATATACAATTTTTTTAGACAGTTATGTTAGTGTCAGTTATGCAGTAGCGTGCAGTCTAATGAGCCGAAGGCGCAGAACACACCTTATGCTATATAAAGATAAATTGGATTTGGCTCGGGCTATATTGAGTCCCAAAAAAATCAACGTTTATTAAGCGAAATTATTTCTAATTAATTATCGAACAGATTTTGCTAATTAAATTATTTCAAAAAATCAATCGTTCCAGATTTTTTTTATGGCAAGAAAAACCGACTTCAACTTTCGATTTGATAGATTTTCTCTGGGAGATTTGCGGAAAATTTAAATTTCTGTGGAATTTTGTTAAGAATCCGAAAAATATGCTTATGCGAAATGAAACCTAAGGGTACAGTAAGGATTCTGTAAAACAATGTTTTTTTGGCAATCAACCCCCTGATTTTATTAGGCCTGAATAAATATGATTAAAATTTAATGATATTTTATTTATCAAATTTTTATTGAATATTGGAGTCAGGAAAAGTAGGATAAATTGTTAAGAAATTCTATTAAAATCGAAGAGACTGTAGGTAGAATGTTGGGATAGGGCCTGGAAAAATCTGAAAGGAGCCGTACAAAATTATAGGCATTAATTTTCTTCATATTAGTTGTGATTAAGACAATACGCATTTTAAATTTTACATGTTTTGAAAAAAAATTGTAAATACAAATTCTGATATAAAATTGTAAATTAAAATTTTTTTAAAACAAATTGTAAACGAATTTTTTGAAAAAAAAATTGTAAACACAAATTTGTTGCAACAAAATTGTAAACAAAAATTTTTGAAAAAATTTATAAACACAACAATAAATTTTTTGAAAAAAGAATTACAAAAATAAATTTTTTGAAAAAAGAATTACAAAAATAAATTTTTTGAAAAAAAATTTGAATACAAATTTTTTCGAAACGAATTTTTAAAAAAAATTGCTAATACAAATTTGTTTAATAAAAATTGTGAATACAAATTTTGTTTGTTTTAAAAATTGAAAAAAACATTGTTTTGTGGAACTGGGAATTAAAGCAACTACAGAAATTTTTATCAAAATCGAAGGGCGGATTTGGGGGTCAGGGCTTATTGGGTTAAGATTATAACATTCTGCACACCTCATGCCTCGCCACATGCAGATATTGACCGCACGACACTGCAGTTATGTTATGACAGTTAGACAGAGCTGGAGGAAATAGTAGATTTTCTTGGATTTGGGAGACTTCGACTTTCATGTTCGACATTTTTAAAAATTCGCAAAATTTTGCGAAATTTTGAATTTTCAAATTTTCATAAAAATCCGTAAATTTCATGGAAATTGGAAAATTTCTTGAAAATTGAAGTTTCATGAAAATTGGAAAATATCATTTTTTGACATTTCTTTAAAATTCACAGAATTGTTTGAATTTTTGATTTTCCAATTTCCAATAAAATCGAACAATTTCGTCGAAATTGAATATTTTAGGAAAATCGTAAAATGGTATGAAAATTGAAAAATTTCATTTCCCGATTATAATTTCATGATTCACTAAATATTCCGATATTTTAGAATTGTTCCAAAGTCCAGTTTGACGTTAGGATCAACTTCGTTGTACATTACTTTCACGTCAGACATATTGCCTCTCCGGCATGCCTTTCAATCCTGAAACCGACAGGAAAAGGTGAATGAAAGACAAGGAAAGTAGCTGTTAGATTTGTTAGAAAAAGTTAAAAACAATTCCCAAGTCAATTATACATTTTCTAATTCAACTACTGCCCTCAAATTGCGCACAAGTTAGGGAAAAAATTTGAACAAAAAATCAAAAGAAGTCAATCAAAAATCGGAAAGCTTCGAACATCTTTAAAATAAAATCAATTAAAAATCTGGAAAATTATCTGTTCGCAAAATATGTGAAGCGTTGGAGGTCTGGCAGAGAGGTTCTTTCATTTACTTTTCCTATTATACCTTGAGTGGGACAAATACATAAATTTCTCTTTTAATGATGTGTTCCATTAGATGGATAAAATTCAATTATTCGGCAAAATCTCTAGAAATTATTAAATTTCGTAAACATTGATTTTTGACGTAATTTTAAAAATATAAATAGTTAGATAATCCCCTAGTTTTTTATGTTATCGGCTCTATTACGCTACCCTCCAAATTGATCGTAAGTGGAATTTTGACAATTACATTTTCCACGAAATTATAGAAATTTTTATGAATTAATTAGATTTTCCAAGTACAATTAATTGTTGAATCAATGTTTGACGAATTTTTAAAAATATTACCCCATAAATTTCTAGAGCTACCAGATAATGGGCGATAGCTGACAACTTTGTTATTCTTAAAACGGAATTAAATTATTTAATTATTTAGTTAGCTTTTAACTACTTAAATCGGAGGTTTACTTTAATGATTTGGGCGTCGAAAACTAAATTTTAGAATGGACTAACAATTTTTTAATCAATTTATTGGATGTTTGATTACAATTTTAGGAAATTACCCATTTAATCAATATTCAATTCTAGAAAAGCGTCCAATTTTAATTTTCTTGAATCAAGAATTGTTTTTTCAATAATTAAAAAATAAAAATATTCAACTGACATTTGATCCCTATTTCCCGATAATTTTCTTCGGATATAAAAAAATATAATGATACAGTAAGTTTATAAATTAGTTGAGAAAAAATACAAAAATATCAAAACTAAATTTTCCGTTCAAAAGCTCCGGAAAAATTTAAAAGCTCCCAGAAAGCTTTATTTTAAAAACCTTATTATTTACGTTTTAAAATCTATTTTCTCTTCAAATAACGTTCCTTTAACAAAAGTTCAAATTTTCCTAAAAAAAAGCTTAAAAAATTTCGAAAGCTCATTGAAAGCCTTAAATTAAAATGTCATTTTATATAATTTGAAATCGAATTTTTATCCGATTCATTAAATTGAAATGAAATGTGGAATTTTCGCTAAAAGCTTTCTCAGCTTCCCATTGTAAGCTCAAGGATAGCTTATTGAAAGCATATATTTCTTGAAAATTTCAGGATGTAAGATGAATTTTTCAGAAAAGGGCGAACAAGTAAATATTATATCATATTCCTTGCTAATCATAATTTCAGCTAAATGTGTAAAATTCAACAAGGAACCATAAAAATGCGTAAATATAATCAAGAAAGTTTATTAAATCATTTAATACATTTTTTTATTGCCAATAAATAATTTGATTTAAATAGTTTAATTTCAATTAGTTCCGAGAGGAACTACGAATTTCCAAAATTACTTATACAGAAACCCAAACCCCAGTCACATGAATAATCAAAATTAACCATCGTGAGACGTCTTAATTTTGACAACTTATGTAAAACAAAGTTAAACATACAACATCTTATTTTGCGCTTTTCCTCGTTATCAAAATGTAAAAAAATTATACGAAAATAAATAAATGAACAATTCTTTATCCAAAAATCAAACAACAATAATTTTTTATTTTAGACTTAATTAAATATTTAATTATTTTCTTTTATTTGAAAATGGATTATATAACAATAGGTTGGTCTCATCTAATTTAATTCGCTAAGTACAGAGAGTAAGAAAAAAAAAGAAGAATTAATTACGACAATGTCAAATTCATAAATAATCTGTGCAATCTTGTTGTTAGGAAATAATATGAATTTTTCTTCTTTTTTTTTTTATTTGGAAAACTCTTCATTTTTTCTTTTGGGTAAATAAGAAACGTGACTGTTAGCAGAATTTGATGGGATGTGTACTTGATATGTCACTTGAATAATACTATTTTTTCATTTGATAATAAAAAGTACGGGAAGTTTTGAAATGATGAAAATATGGGTAAAGAGGCCGGTCAGAACTCAAAACATAAAATAAAGTCGGTCAAACTTGGAAAAATGTAGGAAAAGGTCGTTGCATTCCGCGAATTTAATCTAGTTCTCCAGTTTTTCTCTTCACTTTTCCCGTCGTTTGTGAGTGCCTAATGCCTTCTCCCGAACTCCTCCTACTTTTACCTGTTCTGTTTAGGGAGCTTATCCTAAGCTTTCTCACAACGTTTAACTATCTGATTTTACCAAAATTTGCCGAATTTTTCTCGTTTCCCGTGAAAATGGAGATTTTCTGAAAAAGCTTTAAGAACCTTCCAAAAGCTTATCCACAGCTTTTAATTAGAATGTTATTTTTCTCATTGTCAAATCTATTTTATCTCCCAATAAATAAATTTAAATAAAATCGAAAACTTTCGTTAAAAGCTCCGTGGATAATTAAAATCTCTACGAAAGCTTTAATGAATTGAATTGAATTGAAGACAATTTGTCATGAAGGCATCCATAGTACTTGTTTGCCCTTTAAGGGAAAACCAATTTTCGGTCTGAAATTTTGAAAAAATATATGAGCTTTCAATGAGCTTTCGAGATTTTTAAAGCCTTTTTTTTGGAAAATTTTAAATTTCGTGAAGGGACCAATATTTGGATAAAAAATAGATTTCAAGACGTAAACAAATTAATTCGAAACTTTTAGCTTTTTCTTTAAGCTTACAATGGATTGAGGAAGCTTTTAGCGAAAATGTCATATTTTATCTAAATTTAATTAGTCAAATAAAAATTAGACTACAAATAATATAAAATGACATTTCAATTTTAAGCTTTCAATGAGCTTTCGAGGTTTTGAATCTTTTATTTTTTGTTTGTTGCAAAAATTTCCAACGTTCGTGTCTTTTCTGTGTCCTAGATTTCTCAGATGCGTTGCAGTTCTGCAGTAGAGGATAATTTCTAGTGCCACCCATCTAATGAATGATTTACGGACACAATTCCCATTTTCTACCGCAAATAATGCTTTAGTAGCTTTTTTCGTCCTCTCTTTCGTGTTCCTCTTCCATAGAAGTTTAGGATCTAAGAACGTACCGAGATATTTTCTTTTAAAAGAGAGTTTGAGTGGTGTCCCGTTCAATTTACGTCGATCAAAAGATAATATCTGCCTTTTCCTCGCGAACAGCTTTAGTTCGATTCTTCCAGGGTTTACTGCTAAGCCGTTTTTGTCTGCCCATAGAGTTAACTCTTTTAGCGCCGATTCCAGCAGTTCACTGATTATCGGGAGTAGTTTTCCTGATACCGTAATGACCACATCGTCGGAATATGCTGTCACGTAAATTCTTTTTGGCTGAGTTCGAGGAGAATGTTGTTCAAACTTGAGACCCACAAGAGAGGTGATAAAATTCCCCTATGAGGTAGTCCCCTGGAGACCGTTATGCTTGCACAAGCTCCACCCCTTATATAGACGTCAATTGGTAAAAGTATCCAGGGGGTAGGATCTAGGAAGTAGATCTCTTTCGGCAGTGGCGTGCGGTCAATATCTCCGTAAGGTGTGCAGAATTTTATGACTCATTATCATATGCGTTTGTATTATTCAAGAGAGCATTACTTACTGATATTACTAGAATGATTGCCTATTATTTTATTCGGCCGGAAAAAAATGTAAAAACGCAGAAAGTTGCTTTGAGAGTTAGTTGAAAATACAAAAATCAAATATTCGTAAAGGCTCTCATCAAGAAATTTGAATATCGAACATCGCGATTTGATCCGGATTTCCCGATAATTCTCTTCGGATCCAAAAAAAAATGTAATGATGCAGAAAGTTTATAAAATAGTTGAGGAAAAATACAAAAATATCAAAACTAAACTTTTCGTACAAAAGCTCAGTACAAACTTAAAAGCTTCCAGAAAGCTTTATATTCGGAACCTCATTTTATACGTTCTAAAATCCATTTTCTACCCAAAATACGTTGCTTTAACAAAATTTCAGTTTCTGCAAAAAAAAAGCTTCAAAAATCATGAAAGCTCATTGAAAGGTTAACACTAAAATGTCGTTTTATATAATTTGGAATTGTATTTTTATGCAATTTATTAAATTTAAAAGAAATATGGAATTATCTTGTCCAATCTATTAAAAGCGCATCGAAAGCTCTAAGTTCCAAACTTAAGTTTTTACGTATAAAAATTTGTTTTCTATCCAGATACCGGTACTTTCACAAAATTTTAAATATTCCCAGGAAAACATGCTTCAAAAAACATGAAAGCTCATTGAAAGCATATAGGAAAGACGGTAGGAATTAATTGAACGATATTGAGAGAATTCAATTTAATGCCGAGAAAAGATAAGATTAAGTCAAGAAAACGCGAGCGAAAAATCGGAAAAATTCGCTAAACTCGGGAAGAATCTAACCAGCCCCAGGAAAATGTTGAATATCAGAAGAACTTTACGAAAATATTGACAAAGTTGGAAAAGTCCGAAAACCGGAAACTTCCAAAAAAAGAAACGTTGAGAAGGTGTATAAAAATAGGAAGAAAATTTGGATAAATTTGGGTAAGATGCGGTAAATATCAGGAGAAAATTGGAATTTGGAAAATTTCAGGAAAATGTCGATAAAAATCCAATCAAAATGGGCGAAAATTGGAGTTAACGGCAATTTCTAGGTAAATTCCAATTAATTATAAAAAATCGGGAAAAGGAGACAAGTTAGGGACTAGTTATGCCTCTAAATTCCTAACGTTTTTACAGCTTTTGTATTGCTTTTGTATGTTTTAACAAAACACTTAAATTCTGCGGATAGATCTTCACTCCATAGCTCAAAACTAGTGGTAAAATGCTACAGAACTGAATAACTCCTCAATTAGACACATAACTGTCTGTTATGAGGCATAGCAGATCGATATAAAATACGGGAAAGTCGGAAAAACTAGACTGCACGCCACTGTCTTTCGGAGACTTTCATCAAAGTGTCACTGACTATCCCGAATATTAGAATTTTGAAAATTTCAAACTATGCAGTCTTCAAATATTTCAATATCTTAGAGTTACAAAATATCTGTAGAAAAATGTCTTGCATCTCGATTTTGAATTAAATGTTGTTCAGTGTTGAACATAGGTAATGAACAGTGAACAATTTTACTGAAAAACGGTTGTTCACTGTTGAACATGTCTCGTTCTAAAGAAATGTTTAGAAGTCATGTTCGGTATTCTATATTCGAAAATGGATTTTTAAATATCATGTTTAACATGACAAATTTTTTTTTATTTAATTCTTTCAGTTTATTTGTTTAAAAATTTGTCTCTACCCAGTTAGATGAATTAAATATTTGATTTGATTAGGAAAAAAAAAGATTATGTTACGACGTTCCTTGGTGCGCGGTATCTTGAAAAATTAAAATATTTTTCTGGAGAATTTTTTTTTTTTTGGTATAAAAATGTAATCTCCGCGATATACGTTGTCTCTTAACTACAATCTTAATTCAAATTATTTTTTTTTTTCGTTAAGAGATTGATAAGCAATTCTAATTTCTATTTTTCCTCCGTTCAAATTTGTTTAAGGATTGTAAATTTAATATCGTTGTACCCGCAATTATAATCAAAATTTATTATTTTATTTTCTTTAATTGTTTATTTGATGTAGGCCATGATGCCATTCCATTCCATATTCCGTATAAATTCTCGAAAAAAAAAAATCAATGACTAAATAAATATTTAAATTAGATATTAATTTTGCAGGTAAAACTCGAACGAAAGATAAGTACCGTGTCGTCTACACCGACTATCAACGGCTCGAATTGGAGAAGGAGTACCACACATCGCGGTACATAACGATTCGACGAAAGTCGGAGCTAGCTCAGTCGCTCCAACTATCCGAACGTCAGGTGAAAATATGGTTTCAAAATCGTCGGGCCAAGGAGCGGAAGCAAACGAAGAAGCGAGACGATCCACCGACGCAATCCGTCCATTTACAATCGGGTGGCGGTATCGGTGGCATTGGCATACCCGGCATCGGCGGTTCAATTGGATGCGGTTCGTCGATGGATATTAAACCGAAAATTGAACCGGGACTACATCACTTACAGCATCCCGCTCTACATCAAATGAGCGCCATGGGGCTACAGATGAGCTCGATTCGATTCGATCACACTCATCATCCGAATCATCCATTACATCCGAACGGTCATCATTTTAGTGTGGCCGGCGGATCACCGGTCACGTCCGGACCACCGGTACATCATCAGTCCCAAGCGTCACCAACAATTACCGGTATTTAAATTTAAAATTAAATAATTAATTAATGTTTTTTTTTTGTTTTTATTTTTGATTATTTTTAAATGAAATTTAATGAAAATTAGCCGTCCCGATTTTTTTGTCTTTTTAATTTAAAAACATTTTTAAAAAAATAGTGCAATGGAATTAATTAAAAAAAAAGGAAAAGAAAATAAATTTAAAATATAGTTAATTAATAATTAAATTGTTTATTTTTATTTCTTTACTTAATTATATTATTTAATATTTTTACGACGATACAAATTATTTTAATTATTAATGTTATCCGACATAGAAATATCATATCATTTTTAATTGTAAATAATTATATTAAATTTTAAATTTAATTTGACGAGCAGAATTAAATAAAGTACAGAACGGACCATTTAATTTATGGGAAGAATTAATTTGATTTGATTAAGATTTAATCAGATGTAAGAATTGTTATTAATTATTAGAAATAAATAATTTAATATTTAGTTTATTAATAATATAAAAATTAAATTATAATTTAATTTTAATTTAAAAATTGTATTTTATGATTTACAAGTGGATATATAATAAAATTTAAATAAATAAAAAGAAATTAATATAAAAAAGTTATATAATTTTATTTTATTTAGTTCCCGTGGGACGCATGCAATTATATCATCTGTCTGGAAAATTCAAATCTGAATTAAATCTTAATTAAATTATTTACCAATTTTTTTATGGTAAAAATTATTTGTCTGCCTTATAATAGGAAATAAAAAATTAAATTGAACTAACTACTTAACAAATATAATAAATATATTTAACATAATTAATTAATTAAATGCAAAAGTTGCTGTAAAATGCTTGAACATATAAGGAAATGGAAAATGCACGTTCACGAATACTATTTAATTAATTAATATTTTTTTTTGTTTAATTTAATTCGTTGTATGGACCCTTTTCTGGGGTACAATTTGGCTTCATTTATCTCGCCAGATATTTCTAATATTCTGGCATTAAAAGATAGAAATTAATATTGCATCCAAACGGAGATGCCTCAGAGGATTATTCAGGCTCTAACAAATAGTGTCTATGCCTACATGCTTTACATATCAGCATAAGTTTCTAAAAGTTAGGCCAGTGGAATCTGAATTTCATAAAAAATGTTCACTGAACCGAGATATCTTTTAATATCAGGAAATATACCCTCGGCACATTCCCAGATATAGGTGGACTTTCTTTCTAGTGATAAGGAACTTAATTATTCACGATACGATTCACGATTGGAGAACTCCTGACAACTAGCAACTCTTGACAATTATTTGCCCTTCAAGAGTTGAAAAAAAGTCGAATCAGTTAGGAAAAATGCGAGCAGTTTTAGAAAAGTCTGAAAAGTCCGGAAAAAAATTAGGATAAGGGATGAAAATATCGGTAAAAGTCGGACAAAATTGAGAAAAAGTCAGAAAAAAATAAAAAGTTCGGAAGAAGTCAGGAAATGCCGAGAACGAGTGGCCCAAATTTAAGAAATTCTTGGGG
>JANTOP010040103.1:0-10727 GCA_027564815.1 Symmerus nobilis | reverse complement strand
ATCTCTCTAAAGCTCCCCGCTTCCGAGAAATATTGCATAACAAAATTAGGACACCTTATCTTACTCACGGTGTATATAAATTCAATGAAAAGCAAAAATTCAAATGAGGTCGTGCTCAATGTCATGACCAATAAAACATGGTGCGTTGTTCCGACGCGGTATCCGAATGCTACCAGAAAGATGGGAAAAAGTAGTGGCTTGCGATGGACAATACTTCGGATAAAACATTAGGTACCGTTCTTTCACAATAAATGCCCAATTTTTTATAAAGAACGGCGGAGACTTCTTTATACTCCTAATTCGATAATTATTCGTAAAAAATTGTTTTCAAAACTTAAAGCTTTCGCGGAGCTTTGAACTTTATGCGGAGCTTTCGTCGTAACATTTTGAGTTTCGTCGCAGTTAAATTATTTGGATGAAAAGTAGATTTCAATACAAAAAAAATTGTATCCCAAAATCGATACTTTCTTTGAAAACTAATCTTTATAATGTCTATTCATTTCAGATTAATCGATATTGCACGGTCTGGGCGATATTCACAACTCTTAATGTTTATGTACCCGTCGAAATGGACTTTTTTAAATTCAGCTAGTAGAATTTCAAGAAATACTTTGGAAATAGTTATCAAATATTAATAAATATCGGGCAATATCCTTTTCTGACGGGTCGCAAAATGAGGAAGAATAGCAGGCAGTCCATTCTTTCCTAACTCCTATCTTAACGTCCGCGTCGTGCGATTGCGTTTAAGATGGCGGAGATTTGTTGATGCCTTATGTTCCCGCGAGGAATAAAAGACTAGATGATGATGATCGTTTTCTGACAACCGAAACCTTTTTTATGATGCTGTATTAAAACAACTTACTTTATTCAAGTATAACAGTATAGATAGAAAAGACTGTAAATAGAAACATGTGAGTTCTGCTGCCGAAAAGAAACTTTTCGTTCATATTAAATTACCCAAAAAGTTTTTTTCGCTATTCTCTATTTTATAATATTGCTTAGAATAACTTCTGTAAATTATAATAGTTAAGTGACTATTACGATACAGGATGTTTCACTATCAATATGCAAATCAATCAAATCTGCAACTTTCCATTTAAAATATATATTTGTTAACATATACTCTCAGTAATAGTTACGTTCTTTAAAAATCCCCGATGAGAAGTTCTATATGGGTTTCAATAATTTACATATAAGAAAAACACAACGCAATTTATATAGAGTTTTTCTAGAGAAGTTGCATTTTTTTATATATGTAAATTATTGAAACCCATATAGAACTTCTCATCGGGAATTTTTAAAGAACGTAACTAATAATAAAAATAACAATATGAATATTATGCTAGTACATGGTTCAAGGGACGATGTCCCTTTACAGACTTTACACGGTTAATGGGTGCTCCTATAAGTAAATATAATATTACCTTCTATTTTCTGGCTTAGTTTCCTTGTTCAAATTGACCGAACAATTTTCTTTTAATAAACAATTATACAATTAACATTTAATACTAAACGCACGAGAATAATTACACATTCAAGAACGTTGTATTAATATTCTAGAATCAACAGAAAAATAAAATAATAATGATCTGGGTGAAATTAAAGAAATTAAAAGACACCTAAGTGAAACCGAAAATATTTGTCTGCATTAAATGCCGGGTTTTATATTAGCAATAAATAAGATTTTCTCCTCCCATGTACACAGTACACACATTTAGTTCAATAAATCGTCTACTAAAAAAAATACAGAAATGAATATTTTTGCTACCGCTATTTTCACACAAAGTTGAAAGCATCGGAAAATCGAGGGGAAAAATAGATGAAAATTTTTAGCATAATATTGACTTTTTTTCATTTACGCATGCGCCAAAATTTATAAATACCATTTATAATGTTAGTTATGTATAATACTTTTATTTTTATATTTGTCGGCATTTTTTGGGGTACCTTGTTAGCTAGGAAAAGGACTGACTTCTCAAACCATACGTACGTATACTAGAGAGTACAGATACATGTGTGCAGGAAAATCCAATTATTAAGCCTAAATAGGAGTCTCATGAGAAAAAAATAACTTGGAAATAATTTAATTCCATCATTAGCAATAATCAGTATTGAATGTTCTGCGATACGTTTTTTGATTTCGTACTTTTGATTAACTTAAGCCTCGTTTTCACGGCGATAGTACTCTCACGAGAGTAATATCAAGATATTCACCTCGATAGTACTGTATCGTAGTAGTGTACTGTCTACATGCTAGGAGATGACTGTAGTTCAGTAATAGCTATATCCAACATGGCTGATGCCGACACGAATTCTCTTTCCACGTGACAGTAGGCGTAATAATGTTTGTGTCTGTCGCGAGAGTACTCTCAACTATCTAGTCAAACTAAGATCGGTCATCAGACTATTTCCTTTTCCATGTTCTATTCTAGCAGCAATGTCTTCAGGAAGTTTTACTTATCATTCCTCTGTACTCATTATACAAAACAAAACACAAATTTGAAAATATATTATTTACTAAAATTGCTTATCCGCGCAAAACAACCCATTCACCTTTACAGATTCTCAGATGCATCAATCACAAATTGTACGTGAAATATAAAGTTTAGTGTACGGTAAATATTCGTAATATAAATATTAAATATTGCAAAAATGTGCACTTAAAATACCTGATCATTTAGCATCATCAGTTGTTTCAAAATGCCAAGGAAACCAGACAATATACAAGATATTGACGGATATTTGCAGGAATTGGTCAAATCCATAGTAGCCATTTTAGAGTATGCGGATGATAATTTTAGAAACAGAATATTTCGTTTTTTGTGTATAAAAAATTTAAAAGAAGGACAAGTATTGCTGTTGAAGAAATCTCGTTTGAACTATATTCATGAATTACAATAAAATTATACATTCAAAATGGAATTATTGTGTTTCATTCAACAAGTGTGCGTCATATCATAGTAAAAAGTTTAGCATATCGCCCATCAATCGGCGCACTAGTCTAGCATACGGGTTACTTCATCATATAGCTGTTTTTGACCAGGTCAATGTTAAATTATTGTTATTTCATTTTGACATTTACCATTTTTAATTTTATGGACTAAATAGGGTGGACCGTTTCAGATGCTATTACAATGCAGTGATTGCATGGTTAATTTTGTTCAAAATGTATAGAGAAGCAGCGGGTCTCTGTTCAACATCCACTGAGATACGAGGGTGTCATTTCTAAATTTTTGTATTGTGTATATTGACATAATGCAAAATCTGTAGTGAGGAAAATTACCGATCATTAGTTATAAAACTATAATTTCCGTAGCTCTGAAATTAAAGATTTTTAACAAATTAATTAATTAATTTAATCTCAATAAATCAATATATAGATTAACTTACCGATTATCCATGGATAAAATTATGAATGCAATTTCTATTGTTTTTTTAATTTTATTTTATATTGTTGTTGTTGTTGTTGCAAAATTATTGAAAAAGAAAAAAAAAGGAAACTAAAAGGCGATGGTGGATTAGTCCATTGTATCATTCACGAATAAATTAAAATGGGTCCAATTTATTGTAGACATGCAGTCAAGAGACTAGAATATTATTTAGTTCCAATAGGCGATCGTACGCATAAGGAGCATCTTCGAAATTGCCTGTATCAATTGACACTAGTAAATAATTTTCCCAAACCATCCAATAGTTAAAATTAGATTTGAATGCTTCCTGCAAGACTTTGTGTGCTCGTCTTTTATCGTTTAATTGTATATAAGCTTTTGCTAGAGTATTCTAACTTTCAAAGCCATGTGGTTCTAATTGAGTATAACGTAGATACGCTGTTGAAGCAAGCTACCAATTTTCTACAGACATAGCAGAATATCCCAAACGCGCCCATATTGACTCCTGTAATGAGTTTATTTCGAGCGATTTTTGTAGGAACGGTATGGCTCTATCATACTCTTTATTTACCAAATAATAACATTCCCAACACCGCTGCGCTTGTCCACTTTTCTGACCAGAAAATATCCATGCTTTTTCATACCAACTAGCATCATTTGTTGCATCACCCATCTTATTTATTTCCTGCTGTATATTTTCGACCGCTTTGTGCGCGTAACCCTAAATTGGGTATCATATACAACGAACAACATCATCCCATTTCTGTAATTTCAAATATATATCTAAAGCTGATTTAACTAATCCCAAACTCATCATTAAATTTGCCAATTCTAATTTTATATGCCACTTCGGTCGAGCATAAGATGCATAAAGCAAATATAAACGTTCGATTGAATCATTTTCTATTTATGAGACTAAGTATTTCCTCACATCGTTTTAATGACCGTTCTACGGTACGTTTGTGAGTTGATTCTAAGCGTATATTGAGAAAAAGCGTTGATATACGAATAGTGGACCATGGACCAGTTGTTTGATTTAACAGCGTCCGAATGTAAGGTAGTACTTCTTCAACAGACAGCTCGTCTTTTACCTGGGCATGCTGAATATATTGCCTGAAATATTTTGTTTAATAAAATCAACATGAATGTTTTTTAAATATTGTACATTCTTCTGATATCAGTGGCGTGCGTTCGTAGTCAGTAGTTCTATTTTTACAGAATGCTGCAAGCTGCTAGTGAACTGCTGGAAAAGTGCATAGTCAATGTGGCTTCGTACGGTGCAGTAGACGTTCAAACCATGCATACATATGACACTTTGCGTGTTTAAAGCTATTCTGATTACATGACTATCAATAGTTACTATTTGGGAACGGTTAGTTAGATAAGGTAAGTTTCTTTTAAGGGGAATTCGGCATTTACTGAATTCGACAAGATTTGTAGAGGCTGATCTACCTTTCATGAAAGTCCTATATGTCCGCGCGAAATATGGACGACGAAATTATGATGAAAATGATATACAAATCAAATTGTACCGATATTCCTTTCACTAAATTTACGCTATAATGATTTAGTTTTCTATTATAAAGAGATATACATTCTCTGTCTCTCGCCGCCAATAATGAATGAAACGCGGAAACCATATACATGTATATGTAATTGACAGGTACGAAAATACAGGTAAAAATGATTGAATTGAGTAGCATTACTCACCTGAAACCTTCGGTTTCAGAACAAAAATCGTTTGACCGTAAATAAAACAAAATTATAAATTATATTGTGTGCCACATCATAATACTTTATTTTGGAAATTAAATTAAATAATTCCAATTTCTATATTATTTTTTATACAATACATAATGGTAATTATAATTAATTAATTATTACGTTTGTGTAAATATGGGTAATAAAATGTAGTTATATTTTGTTCATAATAATAAGGGATTAGGTAAGCGTAAGATACTGGTATAGTTAACTTTTGATGAGTCAGTTCAGCAACCTTCGTTAAGTAGATAATAAATATATCACAGATAGACCTAGACAGGCCTAGAGTCAATCAAAATTTACTTAAAAAACATTCTAAACAAACAATTTCTTTTAGCTAATATAGTTTATCAGAGAGCAATTAAGTTTTTTGCTATACAAACTGTGTGAATGAAAAGATATTCTGGTTCTGATCGGATAATCTGATATGGATCGGATCGGTTCTGATCTGATTGGCCATCGTTAGCTACACATTTTCTTCATCTTTTAGGTAATTTATGGATATCATCCCAAAGGACTTTTCTGGTTTTGAGGCAAACCATGAATGGGCCCAATTTTTCACTTCTACAAAATTGCGGAAGTACAGCTAAGCTAATCTGTGCGTACACGTATTGAAATTAGATTTATTTAATAGATTATTATTTGAAAAAGGAAAAGTTCCTACTTTCACTAATAATAAATATTTGACATTACAATTGATTTGAAGCTGGGGTTTAAACATTTTAGACGAACGGACACTGAACTAGTTTGTACATTCTTATCCACGACAATCGGGGTCCATCTGTTGGCCCACTGTAATTTAATTTTCCCTATTTTTGATTATTTTCGCAACACATGCCAGCAGCGAAATGAAGTACGCTTCTCACAAATACAGTTAAGATCGGTTTTGTTCTGAATCTTGTTCACGGAAGTCTCGAAAGTCCCTACTAAATCTCACTACTTTAGATATAGATAAAAGAATAACCATTTTTATATCTCGCTTCTTTGCAGGCCCGCTATTTCAAGGAGCAAGATATTGATGGTAAGTTTTTCATTAAATATTCAATTGTGTTATTTATAAATAAATTGTTAATTGCCTTCTTTAAGAGTTTCGAGAATGTTTCTATTTATTCGCCCGTTCCGGACAAATAACATTATTGGATGAATTAACGGTTATAATGCGTTCGCTTGGCTTATCGCCGACCATACAAGAATTGACCACCTACTTAAAAACGAAGAATGGTAAATTGAGTTTTGCTGATTTTCTTGATGTTATGCATCAACATTCTAAAGTTGAGAATCTGCCAGATGAAGTTGTAGCCGCTTTTAAAGCAGCCGATACACAGAAAAAGGGTACAGTGTCCGCGAAACATTTACGGCATTTATTACAAAATTGGGGAGAAGGACTTTCTGTTCGAGAGGTATTTATATAATAATAGAAAAGACAGTTTTTCAAATTTGACATGTGTTTTTGTAGGTTGACAATATTTTTCGGGAGGCAAACGTATCAAATAATGGATCGATTCGCTATAGTGATTTTGTAAAAATTGCTTGCGCCCCCGTTCCAGACTACTATTAAATATCCTAAAAAGGACATATTTGCATAATGCAATGATATAAAAATACGAATATGTATACAGATTCCCAATTAACCCATCGATTTATGAAATATATCCCATTTGGAAACATTAGTAAGCTTATAATTTTATTTAATATTTAAAATACAAGCTTTTTATAAATATTTGTGCACATATTCTCTCATCGTCCATAAAATCCTTGACTACCATAATACCCATGTTGATTCGTTTGGTATGCTGCACAATTGTACATATTATTTAACTTCTCTACATCGCCGCTAGAAAAACCATCTCGTTGCCCCATGTAGCCTACATTCGGATACTGAAGATAGAGTTTACATATAAAACCAAAACGTTTAATTGTAAGCTACATAGAAAAATCGTTTTAATTTATGCATAAGCTTTTAAATTTATATAATAATATTAGCGAAAACTAGTGACTATTAAATGCTATTTTCATCTTTATTCTCCTGCACTATATTATCGGGCTGATCGATATCAGTTTGGAAAAATGAACTGACTAAATTGCCCAAAAATCCGAGCACCGGATTGACGCCAATATTATCTGCTGGTTTACGTGTTGGCTGATCAGGTGCGTTGCCAACATTTTTGCAATCATACATTGCATTCAATTTGGCTACATCGCCCGATGAAAAGTGATCCCGTTGGCCCATACTTGGTGCACGACGCTAGAAAAGAGAAAGATGCCAGAATAACTAATGGCTTATGATAACTCTACGGATAAAAAGTTGACATTTTATTGTTAGCCAATTACATCTGTCACGGACGCCATTTGCAGACAATATATACTACCAATTTCAAAAGTTATTCTTAGCAATTTCTGATTTCTGGCCAAAATTATCCGTCTTATAATGTCTTAATCTATTTCTATCTTTTTACTGAAATAATCTCTAGTAACTTACCTTAGCGACAATTGTGCTTCCACCGTTTCTCGAAAATGCATTAGCCGAATAGTGCATTACACTTCCGTAATCGTATACAACGCCAAAGCCACTAGTTGTTGCCGACGACGCTTTATCAAAATTATTTTCGGTTCCTTAAAAAAGATGTTGATTCAAAAAATGTTCGAAAATCTAACCATTCATTCGGATACCTTGTTTAATGTTACTCCAATTAATATCAATATAATCGTCACGTTCGTAACGATTCTGTTCATGCAAGAAACCGCAAGCATGCATCAATTCATGGATAACTGTACCAATTTTTGTCATACAACCGGGCGTTTGAAGATTAACCTCTTGTCGACCACCAATCCGACCCACACTTGACCAACATCCCGTTCGGCTACTTTGAATCGATAGGTAATCAGTTTCGCGCGAACGTGGTACGAAGCGAATACACGTTCGACTATGATACTCATTAAACGCTTTCTCAATTAGGTCCATTTGGAAGGCATCTTAAATTATTGTTTAGAATATAAAACTGTAAAATTAAGTATAGATACTATCAACTTACTAAAATCTCCCGATATTACATACGGAACAACACCATTCGGCCAACGTAATGATTGTGCCAATAAACCATTACGTCCCCGTCCAGTTTCTTTTAGCGATGCAGGCATTAATATGTCACCTTCAATATATGAGCCCAATTCTTCTGGATTCATTGTGTCCGTATCAGGATTATACGATTCCAATATAACACCAGTTTCATTATCCGGATTTCCGAAAATCGAATTACCGAAATGAGAGAGATCAATAACCAAATCATCATCGGTGGTATCATCGATCGTATTTGTAGTGTCCATAGGATAGGTTTTGATCGATGATACTGTTAGGATTAATGGTATGAAGATAGTTGGTAGTAATTTCATTTCTGAGGTAACGATTTTAACGATCACAGGAATTAATTTTTGATTATATGAATTTGTAATTAGCGATTGCTTAAAAATTGCGTAAATTGTTACGGGTTTCGAAGTAGAGAGGTGAGCCTATCTAAACTTCCTCAATTTCACTGGCAAATATTCTGCAATATTCTTCCGCTTATATACTAAAAGTATATATATTAATTTGGCACCCTTGAAATAGGATTTTATGGGTGCGTATACCTTACAAGTTTTCTACCTTAGATATTTTATCATTTGACCGATAATTCGGTGTAAAAATGCCATTCAATGGCAAGGTTTATTTAATTTGAATATCTTACATGTTAATAATTTTTATTGTTATTAAAAATTAAATTATTTTCATTTCTTTTTATTATCTTGCTTTCCAAAGCTAACAAACGAAACGGAATTTCATTAATATAAATATATTTTTACAACCATATCTGTACCCGTGTTGTAATAAATTTTATTTCCGAAGGAAATCTAAGACTTTTGACACAGTTATTTTTGTTTTTTTTTATTGAATGGAATTATGTTTAACATTTAGTAGTCTTATCAATTTACAATTTCTTTTCCTTCCCATAAAAATTTATCTTAAAGCCTGTCAACCTAAATATTAGTCAATTTATTTTTGGATTAATATTATAAATTAATTTCGTTTAATTTATTAAAATAAAAAAGGAAATAATAACGTATTTTAAAAATGGAAGGACAATGAACTCGTTGTATTATGTGGGACTTTAGGTAATAATTATTATAAATCAAAATTTTCAAATATTCATATTCCAGAGCTTGATGTAGGAACATATAAATTTAGAAAATAAAAAAATTAAATTAAAATAAATATATAAAAATAAATATAATTAAAAAAAATGCTCTGACCATGCAAAATGACTGAATGATTGGACTCAGGTATCCCCAGAACAGACAATATAATCACGCATTAACACTGCTAACTAGCTGCATATTTCATTACAGATTATCCCTTATTTCATTCTAGTCCACAGCTCAGAACACAGAAGTGATCTACACCAGTAGCGTGCAGTCAACATCTCCATTGCAGAATTGTGTAGAATTTTATATTTTTCTGGGCCGGAAAAAAATGTAAAAACGCAGAAAGTTACTTTGACTGTTAGGTAAAAATACAAAAATTAAAAATGTCTGAAAAGTTCAAATTTATCTAAGAAAAATCAGATATTCGGAAAGGAGTTTGCCACCGAGAAATTTGAATAAAACGATATTTGATCCGGATTTCCCGGTTATTTTCATCGGATTCAAAAAAATTTAATGACGCAGGAAGTTTGTAAATTAGTTGAGAAAAAATACAAATATATTAAAATTAAACTTTTCGTACAAAAGCTCTGCGAAAACTTAAAAGCTCAAAGAAAGCTTTAATTTCCAAACCTTATTTTTACATTTTAAAATCTGTTTACTATCCATATAACGATCCTTTTATATAATTTGGAATCGAATTTTTATCCCAATCATTAAATTTAGATAAAATATGGAATTTTCGGTAAAAACTTTCTCAATCCACTATAAGCTCAAAGAAAGCTTTAAGTTTATAACTACATTTTTTACGTTTTAAAGTCTATTTTCTATCAAGACATCGGTCCTTTCATGAAATTTCCAATTTTAGCCAAAAAGCATGTTTAAAAAATCTCGAAAGCCATTGAAGGCATATATAAAGCTCTTTAACGTAAGTTTCCGAATTTATTTTAATTTTTTTTATCGGATTTATAAGATAAAATATATTTAATAATGAATAAACTAATATTATGTTTGAATTAAAAGCTTTGGATAAGCTTGACGATTATTACCAATTTATATAATAAAATAATTTCAATTAGTAATAAAAATTGATTACGATTTGGTCGATATTTCAGGTATGCTCTGCGCATTACACAGCACGCCACTGATCTACACAGAGTTGGAGTGGCTAGTTATGATATGCTTATTTCGAACCAAACAACCAAAATCAAGCATGTGGTGCATATAGCTACGCAGATCACGTTCAATCAGTTTGTAGATAAAAGATATAAGCACAAAATTTATAGTGCAACAAAAGATTACATCCTAAGATTTGATGCCCGATTACTTTGAAGCCTAATACATAACGTGTACGTACGTACAGGCTTTAAAAACACGCTGAAACCAGAGGCGCCAATTGGGGGG
>JANTOP010040092.1:0-10728 GCA_027564815.1 Symmerus nobilis | reverse complement strand
TTTCGGATTGTTGCTAGGTGATCATGGATTGTTTACATTTAGAAATAATAAATTTATTAAATAATAATATAATTAAAGATTCAACTGTCACATTTTTTCAAAACAATACGGTTGCCTTTTTCTTACGCGCTCTCTGTATCTCTTTTACTCGTTTTACTTTCTAGCATCAAAACTAGCCGGAAAAAAGCCAGTATCATAATAGCATAAGGCTTTTTATTAAAATATAATTTTATTCATTATCAAATCTATTTTATCAACATGAATAAATTAAAATTAAATCGGAAACTTTTTTTAAAAAGCTCTGTGGTAAATTAAAATATCTACAAAAGCTTTAATGAATTGAATTGAATTGAATTGAAGGAAAATTATCATGAACGATCCTTTCTTGCCCTTTTTTGAAAGATTCATCTATCGGCCCGAAATTTTGCATTAGTATATGCTGTCAATGAGCTTTCGACATTTTTAAATTTGATTTGCATTTTTTTGGGAAAATTTGAAATTTCGTGGAAGAACCGATATCTTGATAGAAAAGATATTTAAAACGTAAAAAATTAAGTTCGAAACTTAAAGCTTTCTCTGAGCTGAGAAAGCTCTTGGCGAAAATTTCATATTTTATCTAAATATAATGAATCGAATAAAAATAGCATTCCAAATTGTATAAAATGACATTTTAATTTTAAACTTTCAATGCACTTTCGAGATTGCTTAAACTTTATTTTAGGAAAATTTAAAATTTCGTTAATGAATCGTTATCTGGATAGAAAATTGATTTTTAAACGTTAAAACATTTTGTTCGAAACTTAGAGCTTTCGTTGCGGTTTTAGTAGTTTGGATAAGCTTTCTGCGAAAATTCCACATTTCATTTAAATTTAATGAATCGGATAAAAATTCGATTCCAGAATAAATAAAGTGACCTTTTGATTTTAAGCTTTCAATGAGCTATCGAGATTTTTAAATCTTTGTTTTGGGAAAATTTGAGATTTAGTTAAAGGATCGTTATCTGGATAGAAAATAGATTTTAAAACGTTAAAAAAAGGTTCGAGAAATAAAGCTTCTTGGGAGCGTTTTAAGTTTTTCAGAGCTTTTGTACGAAATGTTTTGTTTTGATATTTTTTTATTTTCCCTCAACTAATTTATAAACTTCCTGCGTCGTTTCATTTTTCCTAACTGTCAAAGCAACTTTGTTCGGATTTACACTGTTCTAGCATTATACTATTATTAAACATAGGTAATTATAGTTTCTTAAAGAATATCACTATAAATACAGACACACTCTAAATTCCATTTATTTCGGTATAATTTCTGGTAAACATTCATTATACATATTTGTTGTTCTAATGGCTAGGGATTCAAAAGACAATCTGCGACCAGCCCAGACAAAAAGAGCATAAAATTGAAATTGATGTTTAACCGTGCGGTTATTAAAGTTTACACGATAATAGAAGAACATAAAAGGAACATACATACTACTTACTATTTGGATGTTAGAAATAATACGTACGAAATATTATTAGGCTAACACTGTCTACGAAAATAGTTGAAACGCCATCATTTGGGTACGTATCATCGTATCATGAACGGCATGATGCTATTTTTATATTGAACAGTGTCAATATGTAATAATTCGAATATGGGATAACAATAGATTGGGATTCAGTTGTGAGAAATAAGATTATCCCACTATAGTGTCCTTTTCTACGTACGTTATTTGCGCTAAACTAACATATAAGTTTCTTACACAAATATAACCCTTATTTGCCACTTTACGTTACAGTCGTTCGTTCTATCCCTTGAGCGTTTTATACCGACAGTTTTTTTATGCTGTAGTGTGAGAAATTATTGTATTCGGATTTTGGATAGCATTTACATTATTCCCGAAATAAGGGCAATTTCGAAGAATGAATGAAAGTATGTATGTAAAGAAAAGGGAATTTCTACATTTCTATATTTTTCTTCTTTATTTGTTTTGTTAACATGGGGGGAGGACGACTAACGGAGAATGTAAATGGGATACAAGTTTAGCTTCATAGAATATTTGGAACATACGCATAGAATGTAGGTATAGAGGCATCAAATATTATTCTGGTTTTATTACATCAAATCTTTAAGTCACATAATTATTTTCCCACAAACCGTTTCAATTATAATTACCAAATCTCTAATAATAATATAAAAAATCCACCATTTAGAGGATTTTTAAATATAATTCACAGTCCAATCCCATCAAAAGTTTCCTAATAAAACCAAAACCTTTACAAGGATGGAAAGGAAATTTTTCCCTTTAGAAGAGAACGAAAAACAATATTTTTATACCATTTTAATTCAAAAACCATACAAAGCATTTTCCGCTATTTAAACATGTAAGCACTTTATCCAGTCCCATCCCTTAAATAGGATTTAACTGATAAAAAAAACGTCTGAGGCGTTCAGTAGGCACATAACTTTTTCGAACAGAAATGCTTGTTATTATACATTCTAGCATTTTTTTTCTATGTCATAAGAACGCGCATATTTTCGAATGAATAAATTTGCATGGCTGTAGCAGTAAAATTCCGAATCTAGTTGAAAATACGCGGGTAAGGAGTAGTTTATTTTTCTCTTAAATTGTAATGCCCTTAAATTTACCGTCGCGTCATACTATAATATTGGAAAACATATTCCAATTTTATGAACTAATAGTATACTGAACACTTATGTATTTCCTTCCTATTAGTGAAGTAAAATTTATGATTTAATAGCACAGATAATTTGTTTGTGATCAATGAGCTTTTATGTTTTTGCTAAAAATCAAAATTTAGTTATTTATGAGGGAAAGGGGTTGACATCGAAAACGAATTCTATTCTAAAAATACTCATAATTAATGGGTTTGTTAAAAGCGATACCCTGCCATTAAGAAATTTCATGTTTACTAACAATTATTTTTTTTGTTTTATTGAACTAAGGGAATATGAAATGCATAATATTCATTAAAAATAGGAACGAGTGCATTTTATAATTAAGTAGATTTTTGCCTATTTTGGGTTACATTTTCTACATACAGCGAATATAGAATTGTGAATTAGAAAATTAACTTTGCATTTAATATGGGAATGCAAATAATATAGAAACAACCGGGTCGTACCATCTAGGTCTTAGTACGGACGGAGACATTGTTAATAGATTAACGAGCAAACACGATATTAAAATATTATTATTTTGGTCTTGGATGTATCGTTAAAATTCGTAAACCATTTTAATAAGGTTGATGTTGTGAGGTACAAAGAAAAAACTCTTCAGAATCCTTATTATTTTAAATAAAAAAATAATTTTAATATTATTAATTTTATGAATTTTTCATTTAATGTTATCACCACCATCACCATGTATAATTGTATATACGGTACTGTACGGATTAAATATATTTCTTGACGACTCCCTTGTTGTTTCCATAGACAGGTACAATCTTCATATTGAAGAATAATTTGTGGTATGGAGCGTGGAGTTTAAAATATTTAAATTGTTGGATATTTACTTTATAAAAAAGAACTTCAAACAGAAAACATTAATATCTAAAGTACCGTTATACATACTAATATCCATTTCGGTGCATACCTTTTTTTTTTGTTGTATTTTTCATAGTGAATTATTTGGGATTCAAGGCATATCACAGTTGTTACGTTATACAATACGCTGCGCCGGTAATAATATAAATATGAAACGGCTTTACAATAAGTTATGGACGAAACAGGACGAAATATTTTCCATTAGGTTAATAAAATTGTGAGAACCTGTAGCCCATTCGAAGGATCATATGTGTACATTAATTTGTCCTATCATAGATTTCTTATGAATTAGAAAAGAGTTGAAAATTTAAACTGACTGATTTGATTAAATAGAAAAGGTAGAGTAGATAGAAATACTCGAAACATACAAAACTGAATATTTGAATTAATAATCTAATTAGCAGCCGGTATAGCGGTTCTAGAAGTTACCTTGTTGACAGTAAAATTATTATGCATTATATTAGGATAAAATGAACATAAGCGGTTCGTTGTGTATTAACGTTGTAGGTATGGGAACCCACAAAAATATTCTAAAATAAAGGCATTCATTATTAAAAAGTATTTTTAGTATTTTTTTATACACAACACAACCCGTATACTACAAGTTAGTATCCTTGGTAATTTAGGGTTGGTTCTCTATTGGTGTTCATTCTACATTTCAACAGAACAAAGATGAATTTCACTTCTTGATTCCTTTAATGGTTTTTTACTAAGGCGATTTATGTATAGATGATTTATTTTTAGTATCTCTACGTGTAATAAAGATTTTGCCACAAGTATAATAATGTGTTCAACTAAAAATGGAAACATAAAAGAATCCCTACATAATTCGTCTTAATATTACGCTACATAACATAGCATGATTTTGTTTTTTTCTTAGGATTTTAATTTCTATGGGAAAGGTGTGAGATTGTATAAAAATTAAACATAAATTTCCTTTTCCAAAGGCCGGCTGAGAAGCTTTTTTACAACTTTAAAAACAATATTTTACCTTAAGTATTAAATGAATAATGAAAAGAAATATTGAACAGTGATATTGGTTGAAACATTTTTCTGCATCTCAAAAATTTTGTTCTTACCTTTTAAATATTATCGAAATGATTGAATTTAATTTTGCTGGAGCTGGAGAAATAAAAGAGTAACAAATCATCATCATCATATCAGCCCGTTGAAGTTCACTGCTGAACATGGTTTTCCATTTATGTCTGTCCTGGGTCTTTCAACCTTTTCATGTCCTCTGTCAACTTTGTTGGAGGCCTACCGACGTACCTTTCCCAAACGCCGCCCACCCAAAATTTATACCAGTGGCATGCGGTCAATATTTCGATAAGTTGTGTTTGAAGAACTTACCACCTTTATTAGTTTCATTGCATTTTGTTTTGTACTTATTAAATGCACTATTCCAATGGCTAGGGCGCTATCTACAGAAAGTTTATCTGCGAGGACCTATCTAATTAATGTAATGAAATTGTCCCGAAAATAAATTATCATTTTTTGAAGTTATTTAAAAAATATAACTTTGTTAGATAACCCTTTAACGTTTTTATCTCATTACCTCTATTAAACCATCCCTTAAATGTGCCGTAAGTGAAATTTTAAAATGTTTAATTTCCCGGGAAATTATAACCAATTTTCGGCATAGCGATAGTTAGAATAACCACGTCCCACTTCAACCCTTACCCTTACCCTTACCCTTAATTCAGGGGTTGATTATTTTTTAATTTTGATAAATCAATTTATTTACTTGATGATTAGAAAATAATACTCCCTCAATACATTTTCCGAGTCCGGAAGAAAATCTGTGGAAAATTCAGTTCGTAAAGTAAAGAGAATTATACAAGGGAAATTGAATTAATTAAATTCTAATTAAATCTGAAGTTTTATTACAAAAGCTTAAAGAAAGCTTTCAATTTGAGATTTTTTTTATCCAAATAATTTTTTTTGTAGCGAAATTTTAACTTTCCTAAAAAAATCTTTATTGATGACCTCAAAGCTTGATAAAATCTCTTCAAATTTAAACTTTAGTTTGTTCAGTTTGAGATCCATTTTTTGTCCGATTAATTAAATTTAATACGTGTTGAAATTTGTTTTTCTACCAAATATCTTACTGCAACGAAATTTCAAATAGAGGTTCAATAAAAGTCATCAAAGTTCATTAACTGCTTTTGATACAAATTTTATTTTTATTTATTCGGATTTTTCATTCGATTACTGACATTTTAATCAGATCGGAAATTTGCCACCAAAAGCTTTTCGAAATGGGAAAAGCTCAAAGAAAACTTAAGTTTGGAAATTAATTATTATACGTTTTGTAACATATTTTTCTACCAAATAAGTTTACTGCAACGATATTAAAAATTTATTCAAAAAAGCTTTATTGAAGTCGCCAAAGTTTACTGAGAGCTTTTAATTCAAATATAATTTAATTTGTTTGGAATCTACTTCTCAATCGATTAATGAATTTTGGAATTGAATTTGAAATTTTCCTCAAAAAGCTTTTGAAAAATTTGAAAGCTCAAGGAAAGCTTGAAGTTTCGAAGGAACTTTATTCCAGATTCTAACACTTTTTCTTGTAATTAGTTAATTTTGGGCAAGAATTCATCAATATTTGAAGTCGATGTAGTCAATTAAAACGCTCGGAACGTTGAAAGTTAAATCAAAATCAAGGAAATTTTGGGGGATTTCGAGGAAATCTACAAATATCGAGAGAATCTAAAAAAAAATTTTTAAAATTCAATAAGTCAGTTTTTGGATGAATTGATAATTGATATTCAATTTAACTTCAATCAGGACTTATGTATTCAATCATCTGTGTGCTATGCGCCTTATGCGCATTAGTCTACACGGCACTGATTGATACGTTTCTGAATCTCATACTTCTGATTGGCATCTCTATTTTGGATTTATGAACTCATTTAAAGATTCTCTCGGGAACTCTCTGGGACTTACACCTGCTTGCGATTGCAATATTTTTGATTCAATTTTCTTTAACGATTTAAAAACGTTCATTTAAATTTAATGTCGAAATGGACAAAAGATACGGGCCGGAAATTTTACGGACGTTTTAGGTGTTATAGTTTTTATAATAGTTTTTTGGTATTCAAAATTTCCCATGAAGCCATATTTTGAGTTACCAATGTTTTGAGAACGGGATTCTCTGAATCTGACAATAGAAAGTTTTTAAAAGTTGTCTTTTATTAACAATAATCATAGATATTGCTTGGATATAACATTTAAAAATTATTTTAGGCAATTAGGATAAGTCAATATCCTGATGTAAATTTCCTTCACCCAATTTCTCAATTTGTATCCGCAAAACCTTCTGCAGAACGTTATAATAAAATTTATATGGATCGAATTATATAGTTTCTTTAAGAGATCCGATTTCATAACTCAATCCATTTCTTGTCTAATTATGTTGAATTTCACTAGTTTGTCGTGCTCTGATGAAAGGTAGGCATTTGTTAGGCATTTGATGAAGAGAAGCTGTATTTGATTCATTACCGTGCACTTTGTAATGTTTTCCTAGCAAATCAATGGCTAGATTTTGTTGAAAAATAATTTAATTAGGTATAATTATTGTGTCCTGGGGCCATTATATTTTAGGAGAATATTTTGATAAACATTTTTAATTGTATAATGAAATGTCAAAGATAGTATTATAAATTTTAATTCGTAACCCATAAATAATTCGAAATAATATTTTATAATTAGAGGAAGAAATTAATTAAATTCATTTTTATTTCAATATTCATAGTAGCTGGAAATGAAAATTGGGTTTCCGTTGAAATTAACATTATACAAATTTGTTGAACATAGACATCTTTACTGGAGATTCATTTTCACATAGCTCGCTCCAAAACGATTTTTCTTCTCATTGGCATATGAGGGAGCTATCACGGATTCTAATATTTTTCATTATAATAAGGCCAATTTCTTCAGTCATCGAATTTTGTCAAGTCTATAGTATGAATTTTTATTTTAAGAGACTCGATTCGATAAAAGGGGCAAGACTAAATTAATCATTGTAAAAAAAATGGCTCGTTGGCCCTTCCGAAATTGCACAACTGAAACTATATCTAAATATGGAATAATCTAAAAGTCACTGTCGACGAATTCGACAGTCATTGGTAAATAATCGGAAGTCTGCAAAATTTAACGGCATCACAGAAATGTTTTTACTGGATCTTGCGACCATTTCTTCTAAATCTTCAATTTTCTTCCATTTCTTTTGCAATGGAACCACGCACACTGACACATCTATAAGTGTCCGACCTTCAAAGTATTATTTTTTTTTTTTGTAATTTTATTTGTCCGACCAAGATTGGGGGTTGACCATACTGATGGTCAATTTAACACCCAATTTTAATGATTAATCTCCAAATGATTAATGATATTGTAGTAGGTTGATGTTACCGCAGTAGCGCATCGATTATTTGTTGCTTCATGCCACAAAAATAAAAATTTCTTTCCCTCCTTTATGAAGAGCAGCGTAAGTTTCATGGAAACAAGTCAAATTATGAGGCATAACTACATTTTTTTTAATCAGTTTTGGCATAATACGTATCTTCTGCATAATATACGTCCTCATGTATGCTTTTCTTACTGAAATATATTGTTCTTCATGAATTTTTTGGTTGTTACATATATCGCAACTCTACGCTTCGTTTACAGAATCTTATTAATACCAGATGATTAGTAAATCGAGTTACTATCTTTTAACAAAACAAGGCAGTATTAATTAGTAAACGCTATTGAAATATTTGTGGGACGTAAATTACAACCAAACCATTTTTGAAAGATTAAATAAAAGACCAGTCTGATAATTTGAAATTAGGAAATGTTCATTTTGTTTTTTTGCTTTAATGGTGTTATATGGGATGAATGTAATAAACAACTGGACGACTGGAAATAGGGACTAAGGAAAATAGGAGTTTAATAAGGATAAATGTGTTTGATGGTGCCAAATATTCTGAGCAGAAAAACGGGCATTATAATTCATTTTGGTATTAAATAACAATTTTCTTGCTAATTTATCTAAATAGAAATTAAAAAATATTAATCCTGGAAAAAGGAATCTATATTTGGTCGCCATTGTAACTCCGATATGGCATTAATTTTGGGGGATATTGAAAATCTTCCATATATCACTTACTAACTCATTCAATTCTTTTTAATTTGATACTTTGTGGATGTAGAGACGGTACTATAACCAAGCATAAAGACAAAGGAATAGAAATTTAGAAGGGTGTCAGAATAAAAGACTCAAGTCACGTTCCAAAGGTTTTCTTTTATTCTTACACAGAGTAGTCTACTGCTTGTTGATTTCGCTGTCATTACTTATTGTATTACAGGAGCATATAGATATTATAAATAACATAAAATAGATGGTATATAAATTTCCTAATTTTGACGAAGATTTTTAACTAAATATTTTGATTAGTACCTAATTTAATTTTCTAAACCATAAGGAAAATAAAAATAAAATAAAACTTAGTTTACAACCCTTGTTATTAGGCATTTAATTATTTTCTAATAAGGGGGCTGTTACAAGTTTCGAGAGATATTGCTATAATAATAGTTTATCCATAAGTAAAATAGAAGCTTTAATTTTGATAAAATACAATCTATTAAATTCTCGTTAATCTCCTATATGGAGTATATAGTTTCATCTTCGTCTGGCATCACACCATCAAAACCATAATCATTCTTTTCCACAAGGCTTAATGTTGCCACCTTAAAATGTTTTCTAAATGGAATTGGGGTGTCTTACTACAATAAAACATTATATGTTTAAGGGAGTAATAAATATAGTACGGGCTGTACGTATAAGGTACATACTTGTTATATTATAAAGCAATAGGTAAATAGACAATTTTATAGGTTTCGAAATAACAGGAATTTATTCTCATCTTACACCAAATTTTTATTGTACGGGAGGATACATAGGATATTCCTACGAATAATTATCAGTATATAGTTTTATTTTATTATAATGCAACAAATACGAAATTATAAATCTGCTAGAAATTGGTATCTCTCTAACAAAAACCCTTCATTTATATATCTTCTGAACAACTTAGTTTTGGTTAAATTGGTGAACCCAACATAATGAATTTGGGTTGATCCACTTCTTACATTGTGCAAATGTTTTCGGTCGAACATTTAGCCAAAGTCATAGAAACCATTTTCTCAAATTATTCCATACAAATCATATTTGTTATGTAGATTACAACAAATTCTATTACTTATAAAATTAGCTGCAATCACACTTAAAAAACCACTCGAAACTTTATACATATTTAAAGGAGACGGTTTTTATTAATTCAAAGAAATTGAAAGTACAGGAAATCAGCAAAATTAAACATTACCTACTATAATTTTATACGAAGTGAAATTCAGTCATGCATACAAAAATATGGAATAAATGTCAATTTGTGTCTTTATTATTTAAAATATGGTGACATCCTTTAAAGAATAAAGTCACTAATGTTTTAAAAATATCTATACTTATCTATAGTTCGAACGAGTTGTTTGAAAAATAAAAAATAATAATCAGATATTACTTAGCTAGAAGTTTTGACTAAAGACATTTCATACCCAATGATCAATTAGAAATTTTGTAGTGAAATGTTTTTCAATACGCTGGAGTCATAAAATCTGATTATATGTGGAGAAAGTTTGAGAAGGAAAATGTACGAAGTAATAAAATATGCAAATATATTTTTATGAGACAGACAAATGTGTTATTTTTACTACTTGAAAATCTCAAATAGTACTTTTATTAACATAAAGTAAATATCTTTTGTAAATTTTCATAACAAATGATATCCATATCATTTTATAACTCTTATTTAATTATTATAAATCGATACGGTTTTTTTTTCATTTTGCTTAGAAGAATCCAATTATTTTTCTTTAATACGCCCAATTCGAAATCTGTCTTCACCAATTATCCATCATATAAATTATATAGAAATATCGATTATACTTTTTTTTTTACTGTGGCTCTTTTAAACCCGGCTATTGAGTCTCCCTCTTTTTAATCCCGAATTTGTTTGTGTTTTGAATTTAATTTTTTAATTCGATATGACACCCAGATTATCCCTTATCAAAAATAATAAAATTATAAAAATTTTTTCCGAAATCATTAATATCGGTGAACATTTTCGTAATAATAAACAC
>JANTOP010040081.1:0-10730 GCA_027564815.1 Symmerus nobilis | reverse complement strand
GGGGGTGGTGGGGGGGGTCACAACCCCATCTGCCCCCCCTTGACGCCTCTGGTTGAAATCGATTTTGCAAATTCAATTACTAACACGTTTTCAACATTTCTGATGATTTTACAAATAATTATATCAAAATGGGGACAATGAACTGTCCCGAAGGCCTTTTATCGGCATACCGGGCAAATCTTTCAAATCCGGGATAAACCTGTTTATTCTATCCGAGATAATCTTGGGCAATTATTGGAATGGATGGTATCAATTGAAAATAATGGACCCGTATATAATATTTTGCTCGTCACTGTTCTTGTTCAATAGATTTATAATCTCCCCAACGACACAAATTATAACAAAACAAAATATCACCATCGCAGTACCAAAAAACACCCACATTTTAGCCCACTGTGGTTTACCTTCCATTAATCTCAACCAACCCCTATCCATCAAAAAAATTATTTCACCCACTACCTTTATTCTGTCACTGGAACTGGTGCGCACCCATCCCAGGAATATAAAAATGCACACATAAACACGTGCACTTTATCATTTTTTTTTTGCTGTGGATTTGGTGATTTTATATAAAGAGCGCGCATAAAATAAAAATATAGATACAAAATCCGACTGATATATTTGGGGTACCAAAAATTGGGAGAGGTGCGCTCATTCTCCCTGTATTAGATAAATCGAATCCCCCCAAATAGAGCAAAAAATTTTTCCATTCATTTTCATTGGTTTCATTTTTTTAACGAAGCATTTTTTTCTCGATTTTTTTTATTAAGTCTGGCGTCACTTTGTTAAATCGGCTGGTAATCGCCCAATTCTTTTCAATATCTATTAGTACCACCAACTCCCCAATTCCCTATAGAAAATGATCCAACTTTGAAAAAAGAGAATCTCATCTTCGAGTTGGTTTTGCATGTATGCGATGCCCAAATTTCTATAAATTCTATGCCGAACAAATCGGCTTTATTGACAGCTCTCTTCATCGTATACATTTTTTGAGAATGGTTAAGAAACCCAAGGCCCCCAAATCTCATCTTCCATTCGAATAGATGTGTGTATGCGTAGTATTTATATAAAAAATAAACCTAAAATGCCGCTTGTGAATAAAAAATGGTTTGTTTACACGCGATACGGCTTCTGTATATGCATTTTTTTGTTATCCTCACGCGACATAAGAGAGAATTGGGTTGATTGCGAGCGCAAGTGTAGAAAAAAAAACCATTTAATGGCTGGGATTTTTTCCGTCCAAATTTTTTTTCCGAATGATGCCGTTCCACAAAAGGTATTAAGAAAAGAAAAAGAAGGAACTATTGTTCGTGCATTTTTTTTCATTCGCTTGAATTCGTTTGATATAAAATTTGATAGATGAGAGAATGTGGGAAAAAATGGTTGAGATGGAAAAAACGCGTTGCGCTATATTTTTTTCCGATATTTCAATTAAAGTAGCTTTTTTTCTCTTTCTAATATTTCGTCTAATTTGTTAAATTTTGTGGTATTTTCAAGAGGTTTTTTACCAAGAAATTTACCCCCTCCATTTTTTTAAAATAAATCCACTTGGCTGCTTTTCATCTAATTTACTTCATTTGGAAGTGATTTTGCAAGAAGTTTCCTTTATAATGAATTAATTGATGATATGTATTCAGATAGAAAAATTTAATGAATATTCCGGTTCCGGATTTTTCTAATTTATAGAAAATAGTCGCATTGGAACGATTTATTAAATTGAGATTCATTCTTCTCCCTCTACTTCTGTACTTCCCACCCACTTTAAATAAAATTCAACACGAAATTGATTTTTTTTTCTATTTTCTTGTTGTCTCCCTCGGCGAAAAAAAAATGTTTTAACCTATTCGGGATTTAACACTTTCAATGCGAGCCATGTAGATTTGCGTGTGTTCAGTTTCCTATCTGGCATTTGATGAAGTAGTGTTGCTAAAATTGGAAAAATTGTATCAATAGATCAATGTTTTTCAAAGTGGGGTACGCGCGAAAAAATATTAAAGGTACTTCACAGTGGCGTGCTGTCTAATAAGCAGAAGGCGCAGAGCACACCTAAAATATGGGCCTGCTACTCTCATCATCATCATCTATACCTCTTACTCCTCGAGGGAGCATAGGTGCTTCCATATGGAAGTTTATCATAAGTCATAGGACTTATTACGATTATTTAACGATTGAGGCTAGGTAGTCAATCTAGCGTTCAACCGTATTTGTTGTCTCTTTATTTTGATAATTACTCCACTGCTGTTGACCAATTACATATTTAATAGCAATGAATTGTGTATTGTTCTTGATGATACCCCCAATACACAAGGAGTCTCTGTATAAGAATACTTATATTCTTATACACGGGACCGCCAGCTTTACGTCACCATCCGATATGACGCGGTTTCAAGTTCGATCATTGTGAAGATCACCTGGCCAAGATGTCGACACCTAGCTTCGAACCTGCAACCTCCCTCTTCAAAGGCGGCCGCCATACCCATTATGCCATGAAGAGGTCGCCTGCCACTCTAGGGTGACCATTTATTTTCTACAGATAATCAGTACAAAAAAATGTTTATTTTTAACTTGTAAAAATACAAGATAATACAATATATATATAACATATATGACCTCCGACTTTGTCCGCTTACAACTAAATTTTGGCTCGAAGCATTTTTTTGTGTTACAGATGTCAAGCAATCTATTGAACGAAAAGATTGATTATAATTAACGACAAGATAAGAATGCACGGCTCCTGCTAAAGCTAAGTGCTTTTCTTTAACTCCAAGGGAAATACTTCCACAATATTTTACTATTTTGTTGGATGAAACAGCTGAAGTGATAGCATTTTTATGCATATTTGTACTGACATGTTTTAAAATATCAGATCTTCCCGCATTAGCAATTGAAAATTCCTTTAAGCAAAAACTACATTTAACTTCTGCATCAGAATAATTTGTTGGTTTTTTAATAAATGGAAATTTAGCAGCAAACTTTTCACTAAATTTATTATTTCGCCTGTTCATTTTGAGGCTGTATATTTGAAACTCTAAAATTAATCATAACATTTAAATTTTATATCTATTATATGAATAATTAAACATACAGAGGAACCTCGTTTATCCTGCCCTCCATCAACCGAGCCTCCGTGTTATCCGAGACAACGAACTTGTCCGAGCAGTCTGCATTAATTAGGTGCATGCATGATAATCGCAAAAACTCGGATAAAACGGATGAAGCTGCTATGCTGTACGCACGTAGTATTTTGCGATTGCTACTTTGTTTCTTTACAACACGTTTTGTTTGCCCTTCGGTTGCGAGTTAAAAATTAACAGTTGGCCTTCAACAATCAATGAAATTCATTTCTTCCGTGTTATCCGACTTTTCGATTATCCGAGGTACCTCCTCCCCATATTACCTCGGATAAACGAGGTTCTTATGTACTTACATTTGTTGAGGGCTTAAAAAACCTAGGATTGTGATTAATTACAGTAGCACAAGATTCTACAAAAATATACGGCAACAAAAATGTGTAATTACAACATTGGTTTTAAAAGTATGTAGCGTATTCTGTCTGTTGAATTATTTATTTTTGCGTAAATTGAACTAAATTAATTGAGACACAAGGTTACCTAGGTTCAAGTTCGAATGTCACAATTACATTTATAACTAGTTTAGTTCGATTAAAAATAAAAGAATAATTTTCTAAAAATCAGTACAAATCAGTACACATTTTGCACATAATTTTAAAAATCAGTTCAAATCAGTACAAATTTTTAAATCAGTGCGGAGGCCTAAAATCAGTACTGTACTGACAAAATCAGTACGAATGGCCACTCTATGCTACTCATACAAATCAGTAACAAATTTGTTTTTCATTAGATTACTAAGCCAGTAAATATTTAATTAAAAAATATTTGTAATAAAGTAATAACAAAATAAAATTATTAAGAAAATATGCGTTTTTTTTTGTTTCGAATACCAATTATTTTAGTTAATTGAAATCAATGAATTCATCATCATTTCCATTGAATTTACATGAAATTATCAGAAAATCCTTTATTTTCCGAACCCTTTTTTCCATTTTAAAATCTATTTTCTATCCAAATACCGGTCCCTTAAGGAAATTTCTAATTCTCCAAAAATAATCCAAAATAATCCAAAAATCTCCAAAGCTCATTGAAAGCTTATAGTTAAAATCTCTTTTTTTAAAATTTCGAATAGAAAGAAATTTTATCCGATTTCACTAAATTCGTAAGACATATGAAGTTGTCGCAAAAAAGCTTTCCCAAACCATATTAAGCTAAACGAAAGTTTTAAGTTCCGAACCTAATTTTTTACGTCTTAAGAGATTTTCTCGATCTCTTAACCATACCTTAACCACCATCATACAGAAATTTTACATTTGCCTCATATATACTCTCAGTCACAAGTTTCGTTATAAGTTTCGAGACTGGTACAGTGTAGTCTATAAAATAGTAGTGCACAATTTTCTAGCTGTTCACAGTTACATGGGAAAATTACCAACCCATTCATTTCATGATTTGCACAAGTAATTAAGAGACTGAAAAGCTGAAAAGTAATACAAGTTTGGGTAAATTTAAAATGACCCACGTACGTTTTAAGTATTTTTCTTATAATTTGTATTTATGTAATTCATTATTTAATTTATAATAATAATTATTATTATTCCATTTATTATATTTTAAACTGAGAATTGTCGATTTTACTGTCTATTGCTCAATTACCGTAATTATCAAATAACAAACTAAAATAAAACAATAATAACAAATATAAAATTTAAGATTAAATTTCTCGGCGAACCGAATAACCGATTATTATTTTTGTTTATATAATTTTAACGAATTAAACGATCAGCTGATAAAAAAATCTGTCATAAAATCATCTGATCATTCAAAAAATAACGAAAATGATTTTAAACGAATCATAGAGAACCATTGAACTTGAAAGCTCGCTCAAGGTCAGAGGTGCTGAACCTATGACCCGCGGGTCAGACACTGACCCACGCAGGATTTTTAAATGACCCACGCGCTGATTTTAATTCTGATTATATAATTATGATTTATAAAATTAAAGAGAGAACAGACAATCCAAAATCTTAAAAATAAAGCACATGCACAGTAATAGTCATAGAAAAGGATTCAACATGAATATTACGAATTTTTTGTGCGCTAAGAAATCTTTAAATTTCAGTTTTAAATCTATTGTCTATCCTAAAAAAATTAACGTCATTGAAATTTAAAACTGACTGAAAAAAACTTTGAGAGTTACAAAAACTCATCTTAAATCTTAATCATCTTAACATATTAATAATATCAATAATATTAATTTTTATTCCGAAAATTAAGTTTAAATGAATTTCGTTTAAAAGCTTTGTGATGAAATCAAAAGGGTTAAGGAAGTTTTAAATTTGAGTTTTAAAGTCATACGTTTTATAATCTATTTTCTATCGCAATAATTTAATGTCATTGAAATTTAAAATTGTCTGCAAAGAGCTTTAAGAAACTTAAAAAAGCTATTCCAAAGCTTCTAATTATTATATTATTTTAATCATTATTAAATCTATTTTATCTCCGGATAAATAAATTTCAATGAAATCGGAAACTTTCGTTAAAAAGCTCTGTGGTCAATTAAAATCTCTAAGAAAGCTTCACATTTTAGATTTAAATGAATACGTTTTGAAATCGATTTTCTATTTCAATAATTTGATCTTAACGAAATCTAAAATTTTCTGATAAAAGCTCTTCAAAATTTCGTAATGCTGAACGAGAGCTTGTAATTAAAATGCCATTTTTTTTATTCCCGAACCAATTTTTCATTAAATTAGTTAAATTTAAATGAAATTTAAAATTTTCGGGAAAAACCTCAGTGGAAAATTGTTAACTCTAATAAGGCTTTATATTTAAGATTTATATTAATTGATTTTGATATCGTTTTTACTTCTCATTAATTTATTAAGTATTAACGACTTTTTCCCGCCTATTGTATACTTTTCCCGATTTCTTACCAACTTTTTGAAATTTTAACAATTCCTCTCCGAATTTTGGTTGTAAAAATGCCTAAAATATCAAAGATTGTCGGCAAATGGAAAATGTAATGGAATGAAGTAATAAATAAACGTCTAGAAATAGTCTGTGAAAAGAGAGATTAAAGTAATAAAGTGGAGAATGAGTCGGAAAAATTCTGAGAAAAATCAGTAAAATCTTGCAAAATCAGTTCCGATTTCCCAGAAAGCTTGTGAAACATAGTTCAGTATAAATCAGGAAAAGTTATACAAGATTCACTAAATTTAGATAAAATACGAAGTTTTTGCCAAAAGCTTTATCAAACCATTGTCCAAATCTATTTTCTATCCAGATAACGGTCTTTATACGAAATTTCAAATTGTCCCAAAATGAAGTTTAAAAATCAGAAAAACTCGTAGAAAACTTAACATTAAGTGTCATTTCATATAATTCTATTTATTCTTTAGAAAATCTACTACAACGAACTGCCAATTGCTTATCTTTATCATTTTTCTAAAGTATGTTAGGCAATTTCTGGTATAAAGGCTGTAACATTTTGTTAGGAGGCATAAAATTATGTACACCATATGAAGATGTTTACCGCTCCCCCTTCCAAGTGACGAAACTCACTTAGTGGCCCACGAGCTAGTCATAAAAAAATAATGAACAAAATTTGACCCACTTCTCAGAAAGGTTCGCCATCACTGCTCTAGGTACTTTCTCTGAAGGGATAAGTAACTTATGCTGCTAAATCCAAGTGCCGATAACCAAATTGACACGGCATGAATTCGATTAAAATTTGTAACTTGTCGCAACACTACATTCTGTTTAGATAAGTGCCTCTTTAAAATAATTTCCCCTTCCATCATGTTTTTTTGTATATTTCTTTCATTCGCTCCCAAAAAAATCGGTCACACGTTGACACGAGACACTCCATTCCATCTACAAAAAAAAATTGAATTTTTTAATAAAACATGCACCGACCACCACCAGCCCAACTTCACCTTTTTCAAATATACAAATTTTCTCCTTTTCTCTCGCTCTCTCTCCTCTCTCGACCAAGTTTAGATGATCGATGTTCATATCCCCCCAAATCAAATAAACGAAATGAAAAAAACCGCCCAATAAAATTTATTGTGTGAAAAGAGAACCGAATAAAACGAATATAAAAAACACCGAAAATTCATTCTGGAAAGGAAAGAGAAGAAAGACAAAAAAACCGGGCTTGTGCAATGGGAAGGGAGAAAGAGATAAAAAAAAATCGAATAAAATTGTACAAGATTTTTTCTTTCTACCATTTGGGAGATTTTTTTTTAATTTTTTTTTTCCTTCAACTCGGTAGATAGAACAGGCCCACAAACACATGTAAGTTGTGCACCGATGAAGAAAAAAAAAATCATAAAAATAATTTTTGGTTATAAAAAAATGTATATAGAAAAACGACGCAAACATCACACCGTCGGTCGGCAACATATAAAAATAGTTTTTCGTGAGGACCACAAAACTTTTTTTCCCAATACACCAGTCGAGTTTTTGCTTCGTAATGATAAACACTGGTTTTTTGAACAGGAAACAGTACGTACGTCCGTTTTTTTTCTTGTTGTTTTGAGTTTTTTTTTCCAACCTCATCACAATCAATTTTTTTTTGGAAGCAGCGGAGAAAACCGGAAAGAGAAGAAAAAAAATTGTTCAACCGCAAAAAAAAAGTTTCAGTTTCAATTCGAAATAATTTGACTGCCACTGTTAACTTGCGCGCGCAACAGCGTCGGTGTTTCATTAAAAAAATTCGATTTGAATTTTTTATTGTTTCGATTCGTTTTTAATTAAGGGGAAATTCTCTTGTTTCATTGAGAAATGGATTTTTTTTCCGAACGATTCGTAAATAAATGTGTAAAAATTTGTAAGATTTTTTTGCCCAATTCGGTTGGATTTCCGATTCGGGTGGATTAATTATTTTTGTTACAATTTTTGTGTTTTTTTTTTAAAAAGTGAAGTTTGTGGAACCAATAATTTGTCTGATAAGATTTTTTTTGCACTGCAACTCTCACCTATTTCTTTATCTATTTTGTTGAAAACGAAGCGAGAAGTGTAAAAAATCAACCGTTTTGAGGAAAAATTATTCTTTTCGCGGGTTTTTTGTTGTGTTGGTTGCAGTTCGTGGTGTTGCACACATGTTTGAATGCAATTCAACCACCTACACAGGCGCATCATAAACAGTGCCTTTTGAATATTTGTAACTAGATTTTATTTGCCGGAGAGTGTGGGATCGGTGATTTTCATGAGTGTTTGTTTTAAAGAAAATTTAACGAAGGAAAACTAGTGAAATCGCTGGCTGTAGAAGAATTTATAATCGGCTTAAAATTGCGCAAGAACGAAAAAACGAAGGAAAAGGTTTTTTTTTCATATTAATGGCCGCAAAAAACGTGTTGATTTGAAACGATTTTTTTTTTTATTCCATAAGAAAAACGTGTGAAACTTCTTGCGAATTATTTATCTTCTTTTCGTTTTGTTTTTTATTTTTTTTTATTAAATCCAATTGGATTATCATTAATCTGAACCGTGCAGTAAATATTTCGGCCACAAAATTCTCCTTCAACGCCAACTACCCACCAACCACATCACGCTGGAGGGCCGAACCGTTGAATACCGGCCTGGCGGCGGGCTGGATTATCACAATTCACCGTTAATGGCCGAGATACCGACCGGCGATTATAGCCACCTGCATCGATCGATCGATCAGCTACGATCGATGAACGAGCGTGGCGTTCTCAGTGGTTTAGGTCCGCTGACCGCCACCGATATCCGAGCGTCGCTTGTCCACGAATACAAACCGTTTAATATAAGCGATCTACGAAATGGTGGCGGTAATGTCGGGAATAATATCGTCGATCGGTTGGAATACATTACGGCCAATCAGAAGAATGGAGCCATTGTCGGACTGGACGTTCGAACGAACGATGGCGGAAATAATAATAATAATAATAGTGATACGGCGGAATTGCAACGTCATGCAGCCGAACAGCAGGCTGGACAACAGGATCATAAACCGTACAGTTCACCGTCAACACCGCCGACACCGTTATCCATTGCCGAAGGTCAAATGAACGAGACGAAGGTGAGTGCTCTTTTTTTTCTTTTGTCGCATATACGGATTTGATAAATGCTCGCGAATGGGTTAAATCGACTGAGCGTCGGCATTTGTAGTATGATCTTTTGAAAGCAAGGAGTTATTCAATTCAAAATTATTCATTTGTGCAATTAATACGATCCTTCCAATTATTTCGTCTATTATCGAGTTCGATTGACTTCAACCGGTGTATTCTCTGGCACGAATATAAGAGACATCAATAAAATTTAACATTTGATAGAAAGAGATGCAAATAGAAAGTGGAGAATGGAGTAGAATAGTTTAGGTCAAACAAACTCGATATATATAATCAAGTTTGGTTATTTTCTGTGAAACATTTGTGTCACACTGATCAGATTGGTACTGATCAGATACAGGGTCGTAATAAATTCGAATAAATACTAGGATTTACTTAGAATCCCTAGCCTAGCCCTCGGAGGATCATCATCATTTAGACATTAATTCTAAATATGACTGAATATTTAAATTTAAATATGACTGACTAAATTTAAATTTAAATATGACTGACTAAATATGAGCGGGTCTGCTATCTCGGGCCTCTAAATATTAAGGACCTCAACATAGTGTCTATATATGACACGACGGAGCGGGGTATGATGCTATTACCACTGCCACGACTCCAGATTGATATCATAAGGAACGAATGACATTAATTATTCGGTACGTGAAGTTTAGCGAAGTGCAATTTTTAATTGAAGCTTTATGCTCCTTCATAATCTCTCAAATTGTCTAAGGAAACTCAAGTTAATATTTCTGGACACTGGGTTCAAATTTCTTCGAAATTTGTTTAATATTGTGTCGAAGTTGAACAGAAATTAAAAATTCTGGACACTGGGTACAAATTTCTTCGAAATTTGAAGAATATTTTGCCGAAGTTGTACAGAAATTTAAATGCTTTGATAAATTTTCGGATAAAATTGGTCAAGAAACTGCTAGCCGACTTTTAAATTTGCTGTAAGAATTAAACTTGTCTAGGATAAAGCTACGAAAACCGAGGCGACATAGCGGGAGGTATATTAGTGTGCAAGCAGTTCTTTTGCCATAAAGTAGCAATTGTACATGCTCTGGTCGGTGAAACCGTACTTTAAATCTTGTCGGAGTGGAAACGATAAAATCTCGCACAGAAACGAGTGTTTCTTTGGTATTGTCCAACAAATTTATAATTTCTTTAATGTAAGTCCTAAAGAAGGGAGGTTTTCAAAAACATTTAGCATCTTATTCCTTACGTACTAGTTCAAATACAGATGATCAGCATGATTGGAACCTATGAAATCAAGGCCTCTAAATTTTAAGTATCTGCTTTGAATGAAATCGATTTAAGATGTTCCGTTTATTCGCAAACTTGGTTCCCTTATCTACTAACTTTAGTTACAATGCCATGGTAGATGAAGGAATGAAACACATATCCAACTCTATTAGGCATGCTGAACGGATTGCTGTTCCTCTAGTTAATGTCCAACAGGACAATGGCAAAGAAATAGATGGGATAATTGTAGAATTCAAATTAACTTTCTGAATAAAACGATCCAATCAAATATTCTTATGCTTAAGAATTATAATTTCAATAAAAAATTAAA
>JANTOP010040070.1:0-10730 GCA_027564815.1 Symmerus nobilis | reverse complement strand
ATTTTGAACAAATTTTTGAGTGGTTACATCAAAAAATTTTATTTTGAAATTTTTTCATATAAGCAACGGACAGTCTACTATGCACATTTGATTATTACGTTTCTTTCGCTTGAAAATTGTACACGTTCCGATATTATTATTGGTCTGATTTGGAAGGGCAGAAAAAAGTTTGGGGGAACAGATGTTCCCAACTATTATTCGAAAACGTTGCTAGGGGTATCTCTACAGAGATTTAAAATGTCAAAAATAAATAAAAAGAACTTTATTTTTCGACTTATGGCCAGCTTTTGGGATTTGGGACCACTGTGCGTCGGTAGGTCTCCAACAAGGTGGACAGACGTGATAAAAAGGTTGAAATATACCTGGAAGGAGTATTCCCAGGACAGACATAAATGGAAAACATTGGGGGCGGCCTATGTTCAGTAGTGGACTGATGATGATGATGACCCTCCAGTTCCTAAAATGTTGTGGTTTTTTTCTAATGAGAGAAATTTCGACTAAGACCAAATAACCAATTGGATATATAACAGGTGGTTATACTCAAATCCTACAGAGGTTCCCCGTGTTATGCACGACGAAGGACTTGTTATGCCACACCACTTCATCCATCGGGGTCCTTCGGGTGATTTCTACTGCCTATAGTTTTAGAAACAATTGTGAAACTCTGCTGACTGAAATTGAAGGATGCTATAGCAGCCACAATGATCAATATGAAAAAATAATATTTGATTCGGGCATGCAGTCGTTTCCGACCCCGGATTGAGTCCGTTATTGCCACTAATGGGAATTTTATAGAGTAATTGTATAGTCTAGGTCATGTGAAATTGTCGTGGAATTATAATAAATTTTGTAGAAAATATGAACTTTAGTTCTAGTTCTAGTTTTAATGTCAATTTGTCCTCAAATACCGTACGCATGAGTTTCATATAATTTCAACAAAAAATTTTTAATTTACTAATGCATTTTGATTTAAATGAAATTTTGTAGTGTCGTAGACTATATTAAACAAAAAATATTTGCCGAAGGAAAAATTATTTATTGTGTATATGGAGAAAGTTATTCAAGGTCAAAGTTTGTGCAAAACCGTATGTAGAGTAGTGATAGTGAGTAGTGATCAATTAATAATTGTAAGCAAATGGCAAATCTCATTTTTGCTTGCGATACCTCTAATTAACAGGAAAATAATTAGAATGGATAATACAATTTCAAAAAAAAATAGAAAAGGATACTACAAGGATTTCTTGGCAATATTTTTCTCTTTTTTGAAATGTTCAAAGTTGGTTATTTAAAATATTTTTTAAAATTCATTTCTCCATTTCCCTTCTTCAATCTGTGAAAATTTTCAGATGGCGTTATTTTTTGTTTATGATTTTTATACTTTCGCTTCTTTAACGTAAATATTCACTTACTTGAGGGATTTTTGAAGAAATATTAAATTTTTAGGTTCCGAATTTTAGATTTTAAACTACGTTATTTCTAAATGAATAGAAAATGATCTAATTTTAGAAGGAATTCATTGATCACATAATCAGAGTGTTTCAAACCATCCCCCACCCCATTTAATTTTAAATGGTTCGAGATAAAAAGTTGAAATTTTTATACGATCAATGGGATTATAATATCTATCATTAAATCAGTTAAACGCACTAAATTGGTTGAGTTTAGTTAGCTCTAAATATCACTAATCTTTTAAGAATATGGGTAAGGAAAATTATAATTTAAACATTAATTTCATTCGCGTATTGGTCAGTCAAGATGTATCCCTTACATTCTTGTAAGATAACTCATTCGCATGGTACAAAGTAGTTTTACTGTTAGGGTGCAGAAATTATGTCACATCTCACATAGCTTTTATAAAACCCACCTAACTATTATATCCAACAATATTTCATAAATAGTGTGTAATTCTACTTTTTTTTATAAAAGTACATTTCTTTATAAAAGTGTCAGACATTTACCTATGGATACATATCTAATTTGTCATAGTACCCCAATGACCATTCTGTGGGATAGATATGAAATACAACTCGTCCTTAATGTTAATTTTTTTCCAACGTCTGTATCACCAATACGATGTTGTCTAACAACCCACCATGGACTTCAATATATTTATCACAAAATTTAATATTGCCTGACCAAAACCTTAAAGGATTTACACTAAATATAGATACACGAGTTAATATACCTACATTATTTCATGACGTTGATTGTACCGGATTGCCATTTCATTAAAATGGGACAGAACTAGGATTCACATGTTTTCATGAAAGAAAATAATAATAATATGGTTTACATCAAGTTTTATCAGATCATCCTGAAGATACGTTTCGAATAGCAATTTGCTGTTTATATCGTATACATTATCCATCGAATTTAAATTGTTTAAGAATATATCTCAATCTATTATGTACTAACATAGGTTCACCTTCTAATACAATTCTCGAATTTTTTTTTTTAACAGTTCAATTATATATACAAAAAATGCAAGAACATAAATTCTAATATCAAGAACAGCTCGAACTTAAACTTCAATTCTTTAAGTTCAATGTTGTTTTCTGGAAGGAGATCTGTAGGTAAATAGAAATTTTATTTTAAAATACATTATTATTATTTAATCATAATAACATTTAACACTTTATTTAACTCTAAACAAATACAAAATTATGAATATGAGAATTAAAAGGAGAAATCCATAATTACATATATAAAATACAAATCTGCAGCGGTTATATAATATCCCTTTGTAAGCAAAAAAAACTTTGTTTGGGAAAATTATAACCACAACAATTGTTCAGTTGTTCTCGAATCTCGAAAGTTAGTATTTTTGTCCGAGAAATCCCAATCGAAAGGTATATTAATAAGTGAGAAAATTGTCTACCAATACGTGAAATAAATTTTGATCGAATTGAACATACGATAAGTTAAAGTTGAATGGGATATTAAAATAAGGTATCGAAGTGAAACGAACAATCTTCTTGATTTTAAACATCAGACATTTTAGATACTTATAATCTATTTATTCGAATTGTAGGCAGAACATTCTTCAAGAAAGCGTAGGACGTTGAGTTGGAAGAAAATGAATTTAATGAGAGAAAATTATGTGTTGAATTAAAGTGTTGTTATGTTATATTAACGTACTAAAAAGGATATTTGTTTTTTCATTATTTATTTAGGTTTTCATAAAACTCCAAAATTGAATACAATCTTTCCGGAATCATGCCTTCTTATTGTTATCGGAGTTGTTATTGGTGTCATATTACTGTTGGGCGGTCATTTCGATATATCACCGTTAACGCCGGACACATTTTTTTATTATATGCTTCCACCGATTATATTGGACGCTGGTTATTTTATGCCGAATCGTTTATTTTTCGATCATTTAGGTACAATACTTTTAATGGCTGTGGCTGGTACAATATTTAATGTATTAACAATCGGTAATTTATATTTGTCAATAATAATTATATAAACTTTGGAGAATTAAGGACACTTTATTCACGTTATAGGTTCTTCCTTATGGGCATGCGGATATCTTGGCATTTATGGTGCAAATGTAACAACACCATTATTACATATTTTCCTCTTCTCATCGCTTATATCGGCCGTTGATCCGGTTGCTGTTTTAGCTGTTTTCGAAGAAATACACGTCAACGAGATATTGTATATTGTTGTGTTCGGCGAGTCTTTGCTCAATGATGCTGTTACAGTAAGTAGACAATTAATTTAGTTGAGAATTAATTTCTTTTTGTCAAGCTGCAATACAAAAACGTTTTCCCGAAATTTCATTATCGTATGTCATTAGTAATGTCATGAATAATCATTTCTCCTATATCACGAGAATTGCATATGAACTTAAAATTAAGATGGGATAAATTATATACATATACTAATTCGCACCGCCTTTGGTTATTTATTACGAAAGATTCGATCACCTTTTTATTACAGTCCGTAAAATTAAAATACAGCAGCACATTGAAAGGTCAAGATCTTTTACTAAAAGTTTTTCCTCACTTGAATAAAAAAAAATAAATCGATTCAGTTCTTAGTATTATGCATTTTCATTAAATCATTTATATAATTATTATCATTATTATTATTTAAATAATCATCATTACTTCATATTAAATCATTCAATTTATTATTTATATTTGCTCGTGGAAATTCTTAGTTATTTTCTAAAAACCGCGGAGAATAATTTCTATATGAATTTTATTTCAATCAAAGCAAAACAAATATAAATGCCCTAAGCCGTATACATTTTTCAAATCAAGCACGAGAAAGCGTTCATATAAATTTGGTACAATATAATTCAACCCCTCGCTTAAGGGGGCGATACATGTAACCGCCTGAATTTTGACCGTTTTTCAGAGGCTTATTTAAAAGGGAAGCAATAAATGAATCGTTTTTAAATTCAGTATGTTTATTCATTATATATTAAAATACAAGAATCAGATTTTTATTTTTATTTTCAAAATGGCCGCCGTAGTAACTAATGGGTCCTGAGACCCTCGCGGCGAAAGGCATCAATTCGACGGTATTTTTAGCTTCTGTTACAGCGATCTGAAATCAAAAATTTTGGTTTGAGCGTGTTCATTAAACATGTATCTTCTACTATAGTTGAATCAATAAAAAAACAGAAAAGTCAAAAAATGGTAAATTGGCATTTTTCATCCTTTTTTTCGATAGTTTTTGGGTCAAAAATAGTAATTTTTGAAATTTTTTTTTTTGTATTTTTGAGGTTCAAAGCTAGATTTTTCGATTATTTTGCAACATGACAATGCAAAGCCACATGTTGCTATTCCCGTCAAGAACTACTTGGACGGCCAGAACTAGGAAATTCTATCCCACCCGCCGTATTCATCAGACATTGCTCCTTCAATTACCACTTATTCCGTTCCATGCAGGCAGCCTTGGCAGAGCAACAATTACGTTCTTATGAAGACATAAAAAATGGTTCCATAACTGGATGTCGAGCCAACCGGAGTTCTTCTTTCAGGGAATCCGCTTGTTGCCTGAACGATGGATCAAGGTTGTAGCTTCCTATGGAGCATTCTTTGAATAAACCATTCATTCGTTTTTTATACAAACTTCGTCTTTCACTATATTTCACTAAAAAAGTTCGGAAATACATTTGTACACCCAATAAATATTTGTTATGAAGTGTAATTGTTGTGTATGAAGTGAAGAAATACTATCAAAAAGTTTATTTTGAAGTAGTTATGTAAGATTTTTTGTTTTGAAAAAATATTAAATAATAAGGAAAATAAAGCTCTTCCGTCGAACGGCATTATTTGTTATAGCACTTGGGATGGCTGCGATATTATCCACTATCTAGATCCCAACTAGATCTAACCCCATAAGGGGTTATTCCCTCAGTCGTTTTCTATTGAAAAAGGCGATATTTAGGTACACTTTTCTAAAAAAAAAACTACTGGTCCGATTTTGCTGAAAATGTTCACACTATGTTCTTACCATCAAAATCAGCCTTTGTGACTGAGGAATTAAGAGGAATTAAAAACATCGAATTGGATCCAAAATTATGAGTTGGAGAAAAACATGTTAATTTTTGGAGTCTCTTATATTAAAAAAAATCGCCATTTAACATACCGAAACAATTTCAGCCATTTTGATTGATTCCACCTTTAAAACAAAAAAAAATTTCGGAATCGTTTTCATGGTTTTTAAGAAGATTGTACCGCAACGTAAAAAGTGAACTTTTAACGTAGAAAGCGAAAAAACCATTGATCCAGAATTTCATACAATTCTAATTTTTTTTTATGTTTCTCCGTTTTTTATGTTCGTATGTTGCCTGCTTCCTGTTACATTATAACCAGCTAGTCCGAATCTGCAATAAAAAATCGATTATTTTTCATTTTTGAGGGACCCCCTTAAAGAAAAATTCCCAAAATAAACTAACTTACAAAAACGTAAATAAAACTATTTAGATTTAAATGAACTCGGACAGGATAATTTCATTATCATTCGTATTTGCCTCACATATTTTAGCTGCGGTTAAAGGGCATAATAAGCGTCGTCGATATAAGCTTCATGGAAGAAGCACTTCAAATATAATTAATAATATCAGTGCATATCGTTGTTCAATAACGTTAAAAGTTTGTAAGCGCCGCCACCCATCAATATTATACTGACACTATTTTTGTCAATATTTGTAACCAATTTATTGAACATTAATGGGTTACTTTAAGCTGATTGTCTTTTAAGCATATTAATATTTGAATCTAAGGTTAAGATGGGGTTTCTAACGTCAAGAGTTCAGGAAAATTACGACCTTGCTCATATTATATATTACATATATCTTTAGAAGTATAATCGAGTTAGCAACTTTTGACTATTTATAAGTTTATCTTCATTCCATTCGTCGAATGGATTGCATTCTCTTCTTACATTATTCATGTGTTTTTCGAATATTAAAATAAGGGTATAATTCGTTTATTTTTTTCGTAAAGGAAACCGTAATAATGTATTTTTATAATGGATTCAATTTACTTTGTATTTTTGTTTCAGAAACTCTAAAAACAAGTCTAGGTGACCACTCAACATCTCTAGGGTGAAAGAAATTTAGACAGTAGATCGAGCGATTTATCATTAATAAAATCTGAACATACTGTAGGTATCTTATAAATTGCAGAGATTATCTCAAATAATTTTAAAGTTTATTAAACATTCTCCATTCTCATTATCCAAATCGCGTACCCATTTCTGCAAATTTTCAGACCAATTTCAGATAAGTTATTTTTAAATAAATTTTATTTTAAAGGTCGTAATTTATCATATGTGTGAAGCGTACAATCGTATCGGAATTCGAAATATTGGAATGAGTCATCTTGCCAGCGGTGTAGCTAGTTTTGCTGTCGTTGCATTAGGTGGTACAATTATTGGTAAGAGATTTCACATTTCTATCTAGTTATTAATTTTATCGCCTATTCTGTCTATATTTTTTCATTTATTTTAGGCGTAATATGGGGCTTCTTAACGGGCCTCGTAACCCGGTATACCGACAATGTTCGTGTTATTGAACCAATATTTATATTTGTAATGGCTTATTTGGCTTATTTGAATGCTGAACTATTTCATATGAGTGGAATACTAGCGTAGGAAAAATAAATATTTATTTTATATTAAATATCTAAAGTAATTGGTTTTATTATTATATCGGAATCAGTATTACATTCTGTGGCATCACCATGAAAAATTATGTAGAAGCAAATATATCGCAAAAATCCCATACAACAATTAAATATGCCCTGAAAATGATGTCTAGCTCATCGGAAACAATTATCTTTATGTTTTTGGGTGTGGCAACAGTAAATAATCGACACGATTGGAATACGTGGTTCATCATATTGACGATAGTATTTTGTACAATTTATCGTATTCTCGGTAAATAACTAATAAAACCTCCAATTTAAAATCGATGGCTAAATATGTACCAGTGAAACTATAGAAATTGCCTATTAACTGTGAATATTTTATTTATTTTAGGTGTTGTTTTGCTTACCTGGATGGCAAATAAATTCCGTGTACATACTTTATCGGCTGTTGATCAATTCGTTATGTCTTATGGTGGCCTACGTGGAGCAGTAGCGTTTGCCTTGGTCCTACTGATTGATAAGGATATGGTTCCACTGCAACCGATGTTCGTTACAACAACTATTGCTGTAATTTATTTTACTGTATTCCTTCAAGGCATCACCATTAAACCGTTAGTGAAATTTTTAAATGTGAAACGAGCGAATAAGAAGAAACCCACAATGAATGAACGGATTCATGAGAGGGTAATTTCGATTTGTAATTTTAATAACTAGTCATTATAAGTGACGTGTTTTTGATCCCGTGAAAGCTGGTGATGAAAACCTTCCATTTATTTAATTTATCTATAAAATACCTACCAATTTCTGAGATTTATCTTGTTTCTAGTTTCCCATAATGATTTAAGTTTAATAAAAATTAGACTTAATTTTTGTTTTTTATATATATATCAGTTTATGGACCATTTAATGGCCGGAATCGAGGATATTGCTGGAAAAACTGGGAATCACAATGTGCGAGATAAATTCAAACGATTTGATAACAAATTTATTCGTCCTGCGTTGATTAGAGATCTACAGGTATGGCGTAGAAATGGGCGATAAATGTGCATATAGATTTTTAATCGTTTTGTCTATATACAGGGGGCTGAACCAAAAATACTAGAAACCTATTCGAAATTGACAATGAAAGATGCCATTGATTTTATGCGCCGAAATCCATCAACAATTGGTCAAATGTCTGGTACAGAATCGATGAGCGCATTATTTCGAAATTATACCGGGGGTGTTTTGGGGGGAAGGTACCACAAGTGGTTAATTAATATTTTATTAAATATAACAATATTTGTTCCTTTTCCAGTCCAAGTTTATCGAACTTTGAGAATTGTTCTAGGAATTTAGACATGCATGAGTTAGACTATAACCCATCTAAGAAAGATTTAACGGATGCAAGAATTCATCATTTATTAGCCGAGGAATTAAAACCATATAAACGGGTAAGAGCACTATTTTCATATTTAATCCTCTTAAGCAATTTAAAAATTTTGTAATTAATTATTTGATAATAATACATTTTATAAAAAATATCCTATTTTAATTTCTTTTAATCTGTGCTTTCGATATACATAACTAATACCTCTCAAAATACTCATATAAATTGTTAATTGTAAATCATAAAAACAAATAAAGGCAACCAATAATATGGTACGAACTCTATTATGTATTTACAATAGAATACTACTACACTGTGTACAAAATATCAGAGTATACTCACAATCATGGGGTGTTACTACAATACACATTATATTCAGATTAAGTTTTTAATAAATAAACTTTGAGAAATTGCTACATCAAATTTTATAAATAAAATTGCAAAATTATATTTATGCTTGTATTTCGACAAGTATATTATATTCACCTGTTCATGGCATAATGGGTATAGCGCCTACCTTTGAAGAGGGAGGTTGCACATTCGAAGCTAGGTGTCGACATCACAAAAAATTATTATCTCAATAATTTGTGATCGTCACAATGATTGAACTTGAAACCGCGTCATATCGGATGGAGACGTAAAGCTGGCGGTCCCGTGTATAAGAATATAAGTATTCTTATACAGAGACTCCTTGTGTATTGGGGGTATCATCAAAAACAATACACAATCCATTGCTATTAAATATGTAATTGGTCAACAGTAATGGATTAAATGATCAAAATAGAGAAACAACAAATACGGTTGAGCGCTAGATTGAATACTTAGCCTCAATCGTTAAAAATCGTTATAAGTTAGAGAGACTTCCATATGGAAGCACATACGCCCCCTCGAGGAGTAAAAGGTATAGATGATGATGATGATGATATTAATATATTCAGTAAATTATTAAATACTATTAATTAAACTTCGATAGTATTTAAAAGAGATTTTCTTTCACGCAATGCAGTGTACTACAAGCAAACATTGTTACATTTTGATGTTATTTTTCTTACTGGTATTTATAAATTATTGTTCATAATTTTGTACTGTATATAAAATATTTTCAGTCGTACTAATATCATAAATTTTAATTTATAACGGAAAGTTATAAGAATAACATTTGATAAGTAACTACTTCGTCCGTGTACTTCTTACAACAATATTTTGTCAGTACATATTAACTTATGAAGACAACAGGGGAAAAACAAGGAATGTCACGAAAAATCGAAAATTGAGTTAAGATCGCCATTTAGTGGAAAAATGTCTATACTTTATTATAAACACATCTCCTCGGAATTGATATTTTGTGACATTCCTTGTTTTTGCCCTGTGGCCTTCATATATAATAATAAAAAAAAACGATTTTCTTGACACTGTATGAAAGTACTTTTTATATAATTACTTGGATATTTAGTGTATGTAGTGAACACCATGACTGTAAGTAAAATCGTTAAATTTTTTACAGTGTATTTTTATAATTAATGTTTCTTGATGTTAGAAATTTCAATTTATATATTGTAATATATTTACAAGTCATTTATATAGTCATTCAAATTAGTTAAATTAATTAAATTAATTATTTCGATTTTATCATTATAGTTTATATGCAAGTAGTTGAAAATATTAATTATACTATATTTTTGACCTCTAATCCGTTTGGAAAATTCTTAAAAAATCTCGTCACCATACAAAATTGGTCTAACTCGTAATATTGTTTATCAAAAATTAAAGATGGAGATTAGATTATGATTTTAAAAAAAATATGTTTTTCATCTCTGATATAATAAATATTTGACATTTCAATTGGTTTGAAGTGCGGGTGTGACAGTTTTAGACTAATTTTTGCAGAAAAATACTGAATGAGACTGATTTTTGTAATAGACACAATGGGAGAAGAGTTCTTGTCCAAGATAATAGGTGTCCTCTATTGGCCTGTACCAGTCAATGGTAGCATAGTTGTAAACAATTTCCCAACTTATTAGAAGGAAGCTAAATAAATATAGTCAATGGGTCGAATGCATAAAAACTAGCAATTGCTTTATAGAAAAAGATATTACTTGAAGCAAAGGCAATTACAAAAAAAATAAACAAATGTTTGCCTTATGTCGCGAAGCTATTTTATTCTTACAAGTGTATATCGTGGGCTTACAAGCGAAACACACTAAGTCAAAAAATCTAGTTTTGAGTAAATGAAGGAAACAAAAATGACA
>JANTOP010040059.1:0-10732 GCA_027564815.1 Symmerus nobilis | reverse complement strand
CCACTTTAATAATTTTATCTCGCATTTAAGCAGGGAAGGATTTGGGGGCATCATATTCACCAAAAAAGACTGTTTTAAAAATGAACATACCACTGACCCGAAACGTCTTCTTAATACTCACATTTTGGTTGGATTTGACCCGCAGCCTAGAAATGTTGCCGACCCTTGCTGTAGGTATAGTATAAATCTACATAGATTTTGATATATTAAAATGAAATTTTTATAATTAAGTACGACCGTCATAAACTAATATAAATAGTAAATAATTTCGGTTTCGCATGTAAGGAATACATAACACCAATAAGGTGTACGTACAGTTGTGCATGATGCAAAATGATGTAGTGACCATTAGTCGAAGATGGTAAAAATAATCTTTATGACTTAGGTACTCATTATAGATCCCAAGTTTTATTTATAATATTTGGTTTTTGCTCAAGTAAATGCAATGATTGATTAATAGATAAATATATTTTTTTAATAAATTGATGCTCTTGAATGGTTTCACAATTTATCAAATTATTGAAAATATAAATAAATTATAATGTACGGCAGTAAGAAATGCTGAAGGAACAACTTATCTGAGATAACTTTTTATTGTTATAATATGTCGTAATACATACATATCCACTGAAAAAATATTAATGACGAAATTTCTCTAGCAATCTTGCGCAATCTTGACATTTTATCGATTCTATTTTGTGATCGATATTATTTCTCTCAAAGAATTTTGGAATTTTTAGCAGACTTCGTATACCATACTTGATTTTAGGGGTAACTTTCCTTGCAGCTAAAGTACGACACTAAATCACTGTCAAATTTCCAATTGCTATTTTGTCTTGATTAGTGGTAATGCCAATAAATTACTGGAACCACATCATCATCATCTTATCTTTTATTCCTCGCGGGAACATAAGGGATCAACAAATCTCCGCCATCTTAATCTGTTCTGGGCCAGAGCCTTCACTTCGTTCCACTCCTTCCCTTCTGCTCTGGCTTCCTCGACGACTGACTGGAACCACATAATGTATCATATTTAAATATTTATTTTGAAAAAACTATACTTTACATTTTTAAATATCTAACTAAAATGATGTATTGTGTATCTATAATTAAGGAAAGAATTACGATTAGTGTAATATTTATCTATATTTATATTTTATACGATTATTGTATAGTGTGTGGATATTCTTCATCATCACTTAATAATTTATAATACACCTGGCGGCACCAACTAGTGACTCTTCACAAATAAATAACATGAGTCTTGCATTTGCAACATATGGAAAGCTATAAATTATTACTTTTTCTATTATATTAACAAGAATGGAAAATATCAGCGCTCATATATTGTTATCCAACCGGAGTGCAAGAATTTAAGATTTTAGTTTATTTGTTTGAATGAATGGCGGGTGAAATTTAGAGATTACATTTATATAAATATAACTTTAACGTAGTGATTTTATCGCAATATCATATAGTATAGATAGGAACTTATGTAGACTGATAATGCTGTTGTCTACGCTTTTGTAGGCACTATGTTAATATTGATTATTTAAGATGACCTGAAGGTATTTCATGCATAGGCTTATCATTACTTGCTTAGATTTTTTAATCAAATATAATAAAGCAATACAATTATTCCCGGCTTAAGAACATAAATAATAACTTTATTCCAATGCATTTATAAATATACTCATACTCGATCACCGCTCTATGAATCTTATCGACTTTGGCTGTATACCTGTATTAACTATATGAGAAGTTAATACCGGTATACTGGATTTTAATTGCAGTACATATTTAGTTAATATACTTATTATACTTTGTACCTACTACTGTGATTAACTATATAATACGGTGAATTTTCAATTTATTTTAAATAAATTTTTCTTTGAGGGTAGTACTGTCTCTAACATCTGTGCACAATTTTATGTCAATTTATTCAATTTCTATAGAGCTACACGTGTATTGCTAATATACAAAATAGACTTTCTCGATTTTTACCATTTATGATTTTGAAGCCAAAAATGTGCATTAAATTTTGTTTGCGCAATGAATATTCTGCCGTGAAATGCCTTGAAAATGTTGCAGAAGGCATTTGGTGATCAGGCTATATCACAAAAAATGTTTACAAGTAGTACAAAGAATTCAAGTCGAGTCGAGAACGAGTTGAAGACGAAAACCGCCCCGAACGACCATCAATACCCGAGCAACAACCCTTAGTGGCGTCCGTCGGCACGCAAATCTTACAAATTGACACTATAAGGTCAATTAACTATAAGGTAACAAGGCAATCATCACTATAAATTTATAGTGGGCACACTGTTATAAAAACGGCACTATAACATCCTATAATGGTGAAATTATAGTGCTGCGAGGACGTACATTATCAGCACTATAAATACAGCACTAAAGAATGTTATAGTGCTCCATTAATAGTACTGATAGCTCATTATCATTAGTCATATACCACTATAAGAATGCCTAAACGAAGCTTATGTATGCTGTTTTATGACTTTTGTTAAAGCGCGAGATGGTAAAGTCCGTAAAGCTGCGTGCGTACGAATCTAGAGGACCTTGGTTAGAATCCAATAGGTTGCTTATAAAAAAAGTATAATTTAAAATAACATATCTCTTAAAATAAATAATAAAAAATTAAATAATTTCAGAAATAAATCAATGGGATTGAAAGGAATAAAAAAAACCGACCCGAAGTCACAGAAAAAAAGGATTAATAAAAGTTGTTTTTATTTTGTATCGAACGAACAATTTTCCATTACTATAAGACAACTTTAAGAGTGCACAGGCAATCTTACAGTGGTGCTACAGTACTTCTATAATGCTGGTGCATCAGTTACTATAAGATGGTTATAACATTGCACGGGCAATGTTACAGAACTCTTATAGAGTTCTTAATGTGTGCTTATAACATCCGATTCATCACTATAAAGGGTCCTATTTGCTACTATAGTCCCACTATTACGGCACTGTGACATCCTATAGTGTTGTTCTTGGTGCTACCGCCACTAAAAAAATGCGGGTAAGGCAATTGCCTGTAACCACTGCGGTCACGAAGGGCATATTGTGGCACTGCCGTCACAAGAAACGCCGCTATAGGATAGTATAGTGTTCTAATAGAAACCAAAATGAACCTTGGGCATCTAGGGATTTGATTATTTGAAAGATTTCAGACTTTGCGAATACCGTGTGCATTTAACCTAAACCACATTAAAAGATGTTTTTTGCATCAAACGGATCAGTCTCCTAGGTTCTAAAAACACTCAATTGTTTAGCAATTCATCCCGTTAACATCTGTGAAACAATAGTTTCTGACTACCAGGATGCCATGAAATTCATATTTATGGGATATGAGACTTGGATCTATATTTCCACCGTAAACAATCGACCAATCGAGCGAATATCGTGCAAAAGGTGAGCCAAGACCAAAAAAATCGCGCCAAAGTCGAAGTCAAGTTAACAGTTTCCTTCAATTATCGGTGTTGGTCATCATGAATTTCTTCGGCCGGGCCGAACTGTTAAAAAGGATTATTATTTGAACGTTATGCGTCGTTTACGTGAAACTATTCGCTTCAAGAGGTCAGAGTTATGGGCAGGCAGCTGTTGTTTTTTGCGCCATGATCATTCACAGTCCCACACTGTATTTGTCTTTCGAGACTTCGCCGAAAATTCGACATATATCGTTCCATAACCAGCATATTCGGGTGATCTAGACTCTGTGAGTTCTGGCTGTTCAACAAATTCAAAAACCCTCCGAGGACACCGTTTTAACCCGATTGGGGTGATAAAAGGCGAAGCGAAGAAGAAATTAAAGGCCATCCCGGATAAGGCCTTTTCTGACTGCTTTAAGAATTAGAAAAACGTTGGCTTAAGTGCATTGGGACGAACGGGGAGTACTTTGAAGGCGATTGAAATTGATGTAGAAGAATAAAAGATTTTTAATTTCACATCCAAATTCACCTTATTAGTTGATCACAGTAGTACCTAAATATATTACATATACCAGACCTATGCATATGAAATGAGCCTTTGTCGATTGGTAACTGTGGGTATAGGAAATGTTTATTGGGAGCAAATCAAGACTACTTTTTTTATTGCTTTGATATCTGTCAACAACGTTCAGTGGTGAAAATTTGGTTTATAATACAACAACATAAAATTTTTTCATGTTAAAAATGTCATATTTTATGACAACATACGATTTGCGGAGAGCATTACCATTTAAAGAAAAAGCAGAATCTCAACGAATGCTTGAAAAAGCCCATGGTGATCATGCGTCATCATTAGCAACATGCAAAAGATGGTTTCAACGATTCAGAAATAATGATTTTGATGTGAGAAATAAAGAACGTGGAAGACCGCCGAAAAAGTTTTAAAACACCGAAGCACCGAGCAGCACTTCAAAACTTCTGAAGAACTGGAAAATTGGGTCTCTGATTGGTTTTCATCAAAAGAAAAAAAAATTTTTTTGGAGTGGTGTTCAAAAATTGCCGAAAAGGTGGTCAAAATGTGTAAAAAGCGATGGGCAGTACTTTGAATATAAATTTTTTTCTCTTCTATTTAGAAAAGCGTTTTATTTTCGTATAAAAAAGCTCATAACTTGGTATATTTTGGTAAATGAGAGATTAGAAATTTTATTCTAAAATGCAAAAAATAATTTTTCCGATCGAATTATACACTCGTATAATTTGAACATTCACATAAAAATAAGTCCAGCAACCGATTTGTCGGTACTTATATCATGTAGGTGCCTGAGGAGTCTCATAAAAATGATAATTTTCAGCCAGAATGATAAAATTTATCAAAAAGATTTAGATTTGATACTGTTAGCCAGGATTAATAGGAAAAGTGGGACAACTTTTGTTTTATGAACAAACATATTGCGGGAATCGTTGCACCATATGTTGTAATACGTATCGATAAAAAATATAGAAGGAGGCAAGAAAAAAAAATCTTCTAAGGAGGACCGTTAATTAGGTATGCTTAATTCATATAAGCATTTACATTTACAATTTATTTTTAAACAAAAATTAGTAATTGCGGAAAAGTAATTTTTTAATTAAATACTTGTAGTAATAATACTCTTATTTAAGCTATATGCTCCCAATCTCTAGAAATATTTGCATTCATTGTATTATAATATCACACAGCACGATCATGAGTATAAACGTATATTTTTATACCGGTAAATCTAAAAATTAAACTACTTTGCTTATTTATATTTTATTATTTTGGGCGTGATAATTATGTACTTGAAGAAAAAATTTATAAATTACCCAATTAATATACGAAATTTATATATATAATTGAAAAGAAAGCCGAAAGATGTCTAACCTGCCAAGAGCTTTTAAAAGTCAATCTGACACATAAATTATCGAAGAATAAAGTTATATATTTTTCTGCACGCATCTTTATTTTAAAACTACGTGTACAATACAACCAATATATAAATAATTACAAAGAATATATTTTTTTGTGATTATTATTTCTTAAAATCTACACTTTATGAACACTCGAATTTTTGAAAATGACAATCGGCTGTAAGATCAACCGATTAAATTTAAACAGCTCAGTTAACACAGAATCAAAGGAAAAATCGTGTGGGCCATAATATGTCGGTTTAAGTGGAAAGTCAAAAATGTAGAGTGAATTTAAATAAAAGTAAAATTACAAATGTTTAATTTTGATGGACAAATTATGTTTATTAATAAATACGATACATGTTTACACATAATTAAAAGACAGTATTATTCAGAAAATTACTCATAAGTTCATAAAATTATTAATAATTTACCAACTAAATTTAATTGAAAAAAATAATAATGTAAAATAAATAATATCCGTTAATTGATATTATTTCACTGGTGTTTTTAGATTTATTAATAAAAAATAATAAAATAATAAAAAAATTTATAATATAATCCTTATCCACTATATTTCCTGATAACTCAAATACCGTAACTGATAGGATTTGATAATTTATCATATAATTCATACAGTAATCATTTAACATTTTTTTTTATACAAATAAATATACCAACCATATACTGTATTTTAAAGTACAGTTCAAAATAAATGCTATCTTCATTGTTATTAATGTAGATATATATTTTGAATTGAATTATAATCACTAATAAATCTTATTGAAGATTTGTACAATATTAATTTTAAATGTACTTTGTACAAATTATTTATTGTTATTTATGACTAGCTAGAAACTATAAAAAACCATTGTGCACACAAATAAATTCAAGTAGGTAAAGTAATGGACCGACAATTTCTTAGGCACACTTTAAATGATCTTATCAGTTTGTATCCAAATTCGTATTTTTAGATATGATTTCTTTCAGTAGCTGGCTGAACGTGGTTGCAACAGCTGTTGACGGTTTTTCGGATTAATTTCCGGAGACATTTTTTCACAGCAAGACGAAATTCCTTCACCATAAATAATTTCAGGTGAGAATACTACCAGCAGAGTATTATTCACGTCAGCTGAAAATTCTGCGGTATACATATAGTATACCGCGTATTAAATGTTGACCTCTACGTTCCGCTACTGATTAATTTTAAATGGGAATGTTTGAAGAACATTTCAAAGTATACTTCAACCATTTGTAGTTTGAGGCTATCTATAGTTGTATATCTTTCAACTATTTTATTTATTATTTTTAAACAGCATTTATTCAACTTATTGAAAATAGATAAATAAGAAATCGTCCCGTATTAGAAAATTGGATAATAATCTTTTTAAACGTTGTTTTTAATAATAATATTTAAGTGTGGGTTTCTAACAATTCTTATACTGTTTTACAGAAAGACGGTGAAAAATGGTAAACGCAGAATTTACAAATACTAGCTAACCCTAAAAATCTCAAAATTTTAGAATTATCGGTGTATGTTCTTTAATATTCTACATATAAAAGAATTAAACTATTAGTTTCAATTATAAACAGGTTAATAAAATTTGATAATAACAATAATTTTTTCACAATTTAAATATTTGAAATTTTATATGGAATGTTAGTACAAATTAAACATTTACAATTCCTTTAATTTTCAAATATGTATTGTAGTTAAAACTACTTAATTAAAAAATTATATAAATTAAAATCAATAATAAATTTTGCGGTAAATTACTGCAAAAATCTTTTTTTATTTGTAAATGCTAGAATTTAAAAATTATTTTTTAAATAAATTCAACTTAAAAACCACAATTTATTTTTATTCATGTTATACGTTTTACATAAATTAATTATTTATAAATATATATATCTGGTGATCCAATTTTTGTACCGAATTCTTAACACGATCAGCGGCACATGTCCATCGGCGTTACATTTTGGTACACTTTGAATGGACCGTGTGCACACCGGTTGTACACGGACATTATTAGGTGATACCTGTATCATCTGTACCAACTTCTATGCGACAGAGTATTCAATTTTCCACCCGATTTTTGTTTCTTTCTCGTTCCAAAGATTTAAATGGTAATCTTTATTATTTAAATAATTAATTTCATTAAGTATTAATTAACTAATATCATTAATCAAAGATAACTTTCTATTACGCAGATACGTATGTTGTCTAGGCGTTGTATTAAATTTTTTATCAGTAAAACTCTAATGTAGTCAATATACGGGGCGATTCGTTCCTATGAAGTGAAAGGACGAAAGGTAGTAGAGAAACGTTGGGCAGCCAGCAGTGGTGCAATGTAATATAGCATTGAAAAATGTTATACCAAAGATAATATAGTATAAAGATATTTCAGATCCCATTCCATTGTATTATATTGTATTATATTATATAATCTCTATCGACCCTAACTCCTCTCTACACAATTTACTATTGGTCTTATTTTTCAAATAGGAAAAAGAAACTCGAATTTATTTTTATATTATTCGGCTTGCAACGCAACGTAGTTTCTTAAATATTTTCAACTAGAATTCTAATAAAAATTGAATAGGTATGTATTGTAAATAAATCTGACTATTGAACTTCGAACTTATGAATACTAAATAAATACGAACTTGAACTTTTACAATTACCTCCCAAAATTATAACCCGATCAGCTTCAAATTGTTTCCGACTACTTCTAATATTTTCTTACTTATTATTACTACTCTTGGGTAGTTGGGTATTTTCCTAATTCTTTGGCAACCATTTCCATCATTACTACAAAATTTGATAATTCCGATAATTTGTTCAAAAATATGTATTTCAGTTCACCTTCCCTCCAGTTACCATTGATTTATGGTTCTGAATTGGTTTTGTAGATCATATTTTTCAAAAGGTGTCTATAGATGAGTATATCCGCGGAGTGTATATGTGCTATATGTTGTTCATATATGAAGACCACAGGGAAAAAACAAGGAAGGGCATAACATATCGATTCCCAGAAAAATCGATTTTAAAGTTTTTACATCGTATTTTTTGTTTGTATCTCGTTTTTAATCGCGGCTATTAGCTGACTATGCCATGTCTTTTCCGAGGAGATGTAATTATAATAAAATATAGAAATTTTTCTACTAAATGGCGATCTTGGCTCAATTTTTGACATTTTGTGACAATCCTTGTTTTTTCCCTGTAGTCTGAATGTATCTACTCCATTAATTAAGTATTTATGTTAAGAGTGTAGGAGATAGTGAAGTGAGATGTGGAAATTCATAAAAAAAATCTTTGCCGTCCTATATCTCTAAAACAAGGAATTTTAGAACCCACCCCCTCCTCTGATTTTATTTGAGTGTAATTGTTTTTAGATACTTTCCAAAAAATTTATTTAATTTCAGATTAATCCAACAGGGATCTATTGAGACAAAAACTTAGAGAAAAATTGAGACACCATACTCGTATATAGATATTGTATTACACTATAAGCGTTGTATTTACTCAAGTCTTATACGCTTTTAATTTATTTAATTTAAATGAAAAGAAATATAAACTGCATAAATTCACATTAATTTATTTTAATTTAATCACTTTCTTACAAAATAATAATATTAATTATGGTATACAATGATTGATTTGATTGATAAGCAATTGCAACCGTATAATAAGATGCGCATTTAATTATCAAGACATTTTATGAAGTTGCTTTTATAGTGATGAACCTATAAACATAACCAGTAATATACTATCGTAGATCTTATCTAATCTGATAAGGCTGCAACCGATCATTAAAATTGTTCATAATAAATATTCCATAGAATTTGAAACACATGGAATATTCCGTGTTAACGGCTATTAAAACCTCAAATTATTGATTTGATAGACTCTTACTTTCGTTTATGACTAATGTCCCCTCTTTCGATATTCTTTCGTAACGGACGATATAATCATGACAAGCTAAAAATCTTTCAACTAATATTGCTATTCTATATAAAATTAGTTGCTAGTTTAATACATAGCAATATTCAGGAGAGCCAAAAAACTAAAAAGTATTTGTTCCGTACAAGAGTTGTCTTCCCCACTTTGCTTACAAATTTCGATCACTTCTACTAATAGGAAAATTGTGAAATAATATTTTTTTACTCAGAATTACAATAAATAATTGTTTGTTTTATCGTCCAAATTAGACGATGAAACAAACAATTATTTATTGTAATTTATTAACTATTGCAAATTGGGTTTAACTTATAAAATTAATAATATTAAACAATATTTTAATTAAATTTCCTATAATTTTAATTGTGACAATTTTGTTCAATTACGGTAAAATTAGGTAAATCGTAAAAAAAAATCGTTCGTTCGTTCCTTCATGTGGCATCGCCTTTAAACAACCGGTTATAAATTTTTGTATGATGCTCAAAATTCATGAAAAATGAAGAGATACATTTTCTAACTCTTGTAACATTTGGTACAGAGCAGGAAGAGATGGTAACATTTTTTGAATTTTCGCGACGCTACAACTATTCAAATACTGTATGAAGTTTTGACTTATTTCTATTATCCTTTAATTATTGTGCCGAGTGTAGAAACACAATTATACACTGTTCTACAACACTGTTTTGGTGAAATGAATTTTTTTTCCATTTTTTTTTTCAAAAATATATAATTTCTTTAAAAAATTAAGCTCATTCCCGAAATTAGGTTTTCTCTGGTTTGGCCACAATACTTAAATTAGAAATATCTTACACAAAAAGTGCGGAAAAAAGTAATCGCGTGGTGCGCGTGAGAAAAAAAAAATTTTTGGGAAAGGTTAGCAAGACCCTATAAATTTAATCTGGGGGTGCAAAATAAAGTGGTTTTCGATCACCCCTAATGCTCATGTATACTATAATTTACAAATAAGTGACCATTTAATATCACATGATTAGTGTTCATTGCGACTGTCTTAATTTCAAAAGTTTGTAATTTAATTTTAAAATTTTCCTACAAAATAAAGAACAAAAGTACTTTTCAATATATTTATGTGACCTGGCAAGTTAAAAGGGGGTAAGTAAACGCGTCAAGAAGTCGATTTTCACTTTGAGTGATTCCGATAGAGGAAGATTCGTTCTTTCGTAGTAAAGTACGCAGACATTCCTAACTTGAAAATTGTTTTGAAAACCGAGAAGAAAAGCTGAAAAACATGAAAAATCAACATATCCAAATTTCAACGACAAGATTGGTTTAATGGTTACAAAAATAGTTTAAATAGACAAAATTCATATAGATTATTAGGTATTCTTCTTCTTCTTCTTTGATGGTAAAGTTCGACTTTCATCCCCCTTCCTCT
>JANTOP010040048.1:0-10734 GCA_027564815.1 Symmerus nobilis | reverse complement strand
AAATAACGCAAATATGATTAAAAAATGTGGATTGTGTTCAAACTAACAAATTTGTTACGTATAATGCTATATGGGTACTTTATAGAATTCAGTAATGTTAAAAAATTAGAAAAAATATCTTCTTATTTGCTTTCTTATAAAATTCATTCTCTTATACTCAATTACTGTAATGTAAAATTCTTACAAATTCCTGACATCTGATGAATGACTCAAACCGATCAATGCTGACCGATTGGTACGGCATTAAAAAGTATTACGTTATGTAATAAGAAAAGTTTCTTGGTTTCTCGATATGTGGAGTTTCATTTATTAATTTTTATTAACTGCTCCTTGATTCACTGTTATTATATTTTATTATTTTTATATTATTTTATTTCTCTTTTTAACCAAACATTTCGATCAAATTCCGAAAATTCCATTCCATAAATTATATTCGAAATGAAAATATGAACATTGGTGATCACAATTCTCGTGGAGTATATTCAAGATAAGCAAATTAAAATTAAAAACTTTATCAAAATAATAATACTTTCATTTATTCAAAATACATACAAAATTTACAAAAGTATATATACATGAAATAAAAATTCAAAACAAAATATTCAAATAATACATTTAAGTGGTAAATTTAGTTTCTGTTTGGTCATAGGTCCTATTTTTACGTTCTGACACATCCACATTAGGATTACTAAAAAATTAATTATTAAAAAATATTAAATATCAAAATAGGAAATTAAATATCAAAATAGGAAATTAAATATCTGTTTTGGAAGAAAAAATTAACAAATTAAATGTTTCTGTGTAGGTACGAGTATAATAATTATTGTCAAAGGATAAAAGTCTATAATATGCTTTTGTTATAATATTCAATGAAATGGGGTGCTAATTTTTCTAATTTTAAATGCAAATATAGATATAAAACAAAATTTCTCAATAGAGGGTGCTAAATTTGATTAAGGGAATTGTACGCTAAATTGTAATTATTAATTTTACTGGAGAAAGCCAGAAACTGTGAAGAAGATTGGGGATCAATCATGCTGCTATAGGTTTCCTTATATAGATTCTTTATCGAGTTAAATGAAATTTTAAACATACGTAATATTATATTGATCATTAATTTTGTAAATTAGTGCAATAAAAGTAATTTCTTTAACTCGATTTTTAAGATTTTATTAAGGAAAAGCTAGTAAAGATGAAAATTGTGGTGGTAAATTACATTAAATATTCACATATAATAATTTTATGGTATTTAAAAGTGGAAAACTATCATTTCAATCAAGAAAAACTTGCAGCAGAAACAGCGCCTAATCGTACAAGATTAATTATATATATTCCGAAAGTCTTTATTAGCAGGCATGCACCACAAACTTACCCATACCCATATAGTTTAGTATTGCGAAAAGTTCCTCTGTTTTTTATATTTATTTTTACATTAAAGGATTCAGGACGAATTACAGAAAAAAAAACAAAAATCCAAATTAACAAAATAAAATTTGAAAATAAATTTTAAAAAAATCGTTGAAAATTATTCATTCATCTCACATAGAATTAATTTAGTGTGTTACGTGTATTGGTAAGTATGGTGTACAGTATGGGGTATATGTACCTACTTTTCTAAGGTGAATGTTAAATTATTATTGGATGCTATGTTCTAATTTTAAATCTCTTAATTTGAGGTCAGGATGTTGCAAATTTGAGAAAAAATCTGTGTAAAACTCAAGGAATACTCTCTAATAGCGTATATTGCTAGATATTCCCATGTATTAACTGGATACCTCACGAACGCAAATTATGTATAAGTTTCATTTATCTGATAATTTAAAATAATATTAATTATAATTTTACCTTCCATTTCCATGGCGAAATAACGCAAGAATTTCTTCAAAAGTCTTATTTTTCGTTTCCGGTACCCTTTTATAGGTAAATATCCAAAATATTGCTAAGAAAACACTAAACGGTAGAAAAGTATAATTTTCCAATGCGTTCTAAAATAAAATTTCAAATAAACAATAAAAATTAATAACACAATTCTCAAAAGAAAAAAGTTAATTCATTTCTATCTAATACTCACTTGTAAGCTTGGAAAACCAATTCCAACAACGAAATTCGCCATCCAATTGACAAGAACAGCTATTGCCATAGCGCTTGGTCGTGGTCCTTGCGAAAATAATTCTGCCGTTATCATCCATGGTATTGAACCAGGTCCAACAGCAAAGAATACAACGAATGCCAATGTTGCAACCACCGATAGATAGGACATCCAGTCAATCATTTCCTGTACATAACCAAAAAACTCCTAAACTAGGGGTAGTAACCGAATTCTCGAATTTTGGAGGCTTTTATAAACATTTTGTTTTTCATTTTATTATGATTTTTCAATATAAATTTGAATATAAATTAGAACAATAAATAATATAAGGAAATTAGAAAATTAGAAAGGTGTTGGGAAAAGTCGTAAATAAATTTTATACCGATATCTCATTAGTAGAGTTTAGTAATTTTATTAATTGGTTTTTACTGAATGGGGTTATTAACTTTTTAGATTAATTTAACAGTAAAAGTTAGTTTAAATTAAGAACTTAACCAAATACAAACAAAACAATACAAATCAAGACGTACCCACTAAATGATCTGAAGCCTCAAATTCATATTGTGGTTTATGATGTATTATACTCAACATCAATATAAAAAAGCACCTAATTGCTTTCACCTAACGAGAAAATTAGGGCAAAATTAAGTAGCTTATTCTTTTCGTTGAATAGGCTGCACAGTTCTAGACGAGAAACTAAACTGTAATGTACGTACACCTAATCAATACAATGGAGAATAGTAGGATTTCTGTTTCAAAATATAAAACATTACTAGGCCCACTCTGTGAAATAAACCCAGGATGTATATAGCTAGAATAGTATAACCTATTAGTATGTTCTGCAGCAGCTAGTCTTGTGGGAATACCCACTCGAAAGTCTGTCCCAAAATTTAAACCGATACCATTCTGTGTAATATCACTTCGAACTTCATCATCTTTTTGACCTATGGCAAATACACAATTATTAATTTTTTTTCATCTTGAGGTTAACTCAATTTAACTGATCTGAAATTCTACTTCCTTATAGTTCCAATAAACGATCATATTTGTAGATAATAATTTGTGTTAGAGTACGGGTTCATAAACATCTGTAAAAATTGTCATTATAATCTATCTAATCGCTCTTTGACATATTGCTCTGAATTGCCTTAGAATTAAGATTAATTTCCAAAAAGGAAACATACATAATTCAAGAGATCGCTCGAAATCGTTTTCATAATTTTCAAATGATTGCATACGTCCATAACAAAACCATACACTATTTACTTCTTCGTATTTCATGTTACTTATGGGCTTTTTTTTATTTAGTTACGATATTTTTCAATAATTGACAATTAATTTCCCTTGAATATTTGAGTACCAAAATTTATTTGAGGAATGTCCTTTTTATTTTACATATATACTAGGGTGGGTCGAAAAATGTCCTTTTGCTAGGATCGAATTTTAATAGTGCGGAAAAGTTGCGTAGTAAAGCTAGTAAAGCATGTGCAAAATTTCAGCCCGATCGAGAAACATCTTCTGTCGCCAGCAGAGGGCTCAATTATTGAAATTTTTGTAAAAATTCGTACAATTTGTAACGTTTTCAGAATCACTATTTAACATCATATGCAGGTTTAAGAAGACTATTTTAGAAAACAAGGAATTATAAATTAATTTGAATCACTTTATGCAAAGGATTAAGCATCAAAGCAGTTTTGATCAGCTATGCTAGTCAAACGACCAGATTTTCGCCAACATTTTGATTGGCACGTTTATTTCTAATTTTTCTTATTTAGTTCTGTGGGTTATCATATCACATATCAGACGGATTATTGAGCTTTGTTGTTGAACTGTTGAACTATTTTTCGGTATAATAGGACACATAGAATAAATTCATTCCTAGCTTCTCTCCTGCAGACCTGTGGAGATGCATCAGTGATAAGTTTTACTATACGTTCTACTTACAAGTGGGTTGCATGGATACTTAGAGAAACTGTTGGCTAACAAAATCTCTGTAAAAGCTTCATCTGTCACATTTATTAAAACTAGGGGGAGAAAAAAATATGGACCAAAAATCAGTTTATCATTTTATGGTAATCGTCAGCCTAAAAATCGATATCAAGGAGAGTTCGGTTTTTAAGTGGTTCACTGCTGATTCCGGTCATATATCGGGCTTTTACAATTGTGTTGAAGGCATCATCGAGGCGAATTTCGGGTCTCTCATCAGTCATCATGAACAATAGAATGTTCTCCGTGAGAGCAAAGATAGCGTATTGAGATATGGTGGCACCACAAGTACTTCTGAGGGATGTACCGAGTGCGTGTTATTGTCTCAAAAAGACTCTTGGTCAGCTGTCCAGAGAGCTGTCATTCCTATTTTAAATAATATTGAGACTTATACCATAAATAAATATTTCACCACATCTTTCAGTTTCAGCTGAGGGTCAACCACTTGAAATGTACAATCGCACAATTCTATTAGCGCGGGAGAGCTAACGAGCATGGTTGAGTCGACCAGGATCACGAAAGTTAAACCGGATGTTTCGATTGCACTCGAAGTTTCCAACAAATACTTTTGTTCCTTGCTGAGATTTGTAAGTTAGATGTCAGGTAATCCGCAGGAGATAGGTACGTATCTCACCACCAGGAGATTTTCACACCCATCGAGTATTAGGCCAATCTGCCCACTAAATGAATAACGCCCAGGCGTAACTCCGTTTATGATTTCTAGCAGACTTCTATACGACAGTTTATTAAAATATGGACGCAGCATTCTGTCCATTAGAGTGAACGACTAAGCTTGTCCTCAAGATGCGTTATGATCTCTTCTTGCGCCCCTTTATTAACTACAGTTCCATCACAGCCTACTAGTGATAGTCCTTCATAACTGCTCTCTCAAGACGTTCATAAATGCTGGCGCAAGTATCAACAACAGTGCCTGATTTTGGCATAACATGAGCTCAGTATTTCGAGCCAGGCTGAAATAAAACTGTTCTTCTTTGATCCGTCGGCTTGTGAGTGCCGTTTCCCGTTGCTTTATATGCATTTGAAAATTGGGGTTAGAGGACTTAAAACCAAGCGGTAAGTATGTTTGGTCAGTATCAAATTCAGAAGAATCACTTCTTATTCGATTTTTAACTTCCGAGATTTCTAACTTTTGAAGTCGCGAATTTAGAGCAACAGGGTTCATTTTCAGTGCTTATTTTCGTCTGCGGGATTTATTGGTTAGTTGTCGTTTAATAATCTCTTCCCGATGTTGACTTCCTTGAACACATTTCTTTATTTCAGCTATGTCGATCGCTCCACTACGGCCTACGCGAGCAATCCTTGGATCCAGCAAGAAAGTCTACCCTTCTCTGGGTACCTGTCGCTGCTTTGGACATGAGCAAGACATAGAGTCAAGACATTTTCAAATTGCAATATCAAACAGTCGACAACAGTTGCTTTGAAGTCATCCGCAAAGGTTTCTATGTGCAGAATACAACCCCTTTTTTACTTCTTTGCACTTCTTACGAAACTAAGTTATCATTTGTACACTGAAAAAAAAATGGGCAGGAGATTTACCTATATTTTCTAGGAGCAAGCAAATTGGCACCATTTCCTACTTATACCGTAAACAACACATCAGATTTTGTATAGCTGCTTTATAAACTAGAATTATTCCTTCAAGGCTAGAATACATTCCAATATTTTATAGGAAATATTGCAATGTTATGTATTGGTTACGGACCAACAAATATTGTTGTCCCAAAAACGTCTATAATTATAGTTGGATTATACGTGAAATTCGCGGTATTGTACCTATCCTTTTTATCAGTGTACTACACGTGAATGTGTGAAACTGCCGGAATGGAAGCTTTGATATAAAGGGTAGTAACTTTCTTAGCAACGTTGTCTGCTCTAACCGAATATGGCGGTTATTTACGTCTTCATTACTCTACTCCCAGGTTGCGCCTTTCGAAGGAACAACATCTTATTACTTCCTCGAAAGTACGTAGTTGGTAGACTCCCAAATTCAGGCTTCTTTATTAACGAACATTTGGATAGTGCCATCATGAACAGAAACGTAGTGTAAGAGACTACGACTGACCGTTCGACAAATACAGTGCACATCTGCAGTGCGTTTCTGTAAACCAAAAACCGATAAGTTAACGTGAATTTCTTGGTTCACCTATTTAGTAGTAGGTGTCGCTCGAAAACCCGTTTCTGTATTTGTGGTAAGTTTACGAAAACGTTTGACAGAATGACATTTTTATACGATATACTTCGGCAACCTAAATATTTAACGATAACTTATTGTATTGTTTCAATTCATTAACCAATAAAAATCTAATCTCTAAAAATCTTAAAAACGTCTAATTGTATTTCTGTTTGAGAAGTTTATTTATATATGTGTGTATATATTGTACAATAATATGATATACAATAGGTATATAACTTTTTATTTCACCGGTCCAAAAAGCCTTTGAAATAACGACTGTTAAATGAAAAATTTCCGAACTAAACCTTTATAACTGCATTATCAACACGATAACTTTAAAATTATAAAGTTTTAGGTGAGAACGGTAAGTTATCGTTAAAAATTACAGAAACGCACTGCTGGACAGGTTTCTCGCCTATCATTCGGAGTGGCATAAAGTGATTGAAATTGGTTTATAATTCCCCTTTCCCAACAGAAAATATTCTTCAATTTTTATATCATGATAAACCGTAATTCTGAAAATGTTGCAAATTTAAGGAATTTTTACTGAAATTTCGATGATTGTGGCTTCTGCTGGCGACAGAAGATATTTCTCGATCGGGCTGAAATTTTACACATCCTTTACTAGCCCTACGACGCAACTTGGCCGCACTATTAGAATTCGATAATCGAAAAAAAATATTTTTCGACCCACCCACCCGATTTTTTAAAGATTGGTTTCCAAAATTTACTTTACATCAATTTTTATACTTTCTGAAACAAATCGCTGCATTTCGTGCTAAGGTATTTGTAGTAGAAAGTGCCAATTATGTGGCAAAGCTATCATAAATAAAAAATTTGAATATAATACTCGTAATATACACTTTATATAATTTGAATTCCATGACCTAATTCTGTGGTCATGGCCTAATTCCTAAACCCCTAACCCCATCTTTAAAGTTATTGGCACTTTTGATAAGAAACAATTCATAGATTCAGCTACAAATCAATTCTCTGCTATGAAATGTTCATGTGAACTCAAATTTTATATTTGCTGTACTTTTAAGAATGCCGTAACCGTAAATGATAAGGAAAATATCCGTAAACATAACAAAAAAGCGGTTGGTTCTAATGATCATATTTTTTACAAAACGAAGAGAGTTTGTGAAATGAATTTGAAAAATTATCCCGTAGAGACGATTCTAGAGGTTAGGAGTGTGAAGTTTAGCAAGGAATGTAAAGTTGTATATGACATTCTATCTTACAAGAAAGCATACAAATATTAGATATCCATTATGAATTAAATGCTTGAGATGTACCAGTGGGTCAATAATATTTAAATAATAAAATCAATAATTTAAATTATAAATATAATATATATCATCATCATTAGTAATTTTTGTAAATTAATCAAATTGAATTTTACTGTGTTTTTGCAAAGCGCCAGTGTAAAAAATTATTATTTAATAGGTGTTCTTTTGTAAACTAATTAAAATTTTGTATTAATTATATTTTAATAAAAAAAATTAACTTTTCCTAATTTAAGATTTTTTGTTGTTAAAGTGTTTTAATTAAATGATTCGGTATATTTCTAAATCACTAAATATAAGAAGAATGAATTAAAAAAAATTCGCTTTGTGCATGTACTTCTTTATACATTTAATTATGTGAAGTAATATTTTAAAATATATTGATAACATCATCTTATTATGATGATTATTAGGCTTTTCATTGTAAATTATCTTTATAAAATTATAAAGTATTCAAAATTTAAATTAAATTGTTAATTAAATTAAATGAATGAAATAAATGGATTGTTAATTAATACAATGTTATTATTAAATGGGGGAAAAGCCTGACAAATCGAGAATTAATTTTACGTCACAGGGGCTGGAGACAACTAGGCAAAAAGACATTTTGGGTTTTCAGCCAAAATGATTGTTTCTCTTTTGTTTTGTTCAAATTAATAATATGAAATTATCTTTTTATAATATACTTTTGTCCATTTGCCTAGTTCTTAAACTATAAACTACTTATGAACATATAAAGCAAACGTGAAGGACAATAAAGCTGTGTAATTAACAATAATATTTGATAGAACAATCTAATACCCTATCTATTATCATGCTAAATTTATTTCGATTTATCGACTACTATACACATCAGTGGTGCATTAACACGGAGGCGAAAGTGGCAGTGGCCTCAGGGCCCGGAGTCCTGGGGCCCAGGAAAATAGAAGAAAAAAGAGAAAAAAAGAAGAACAGGAAAAAAGGAAGAAAAAAAATAGGGAAAAACAAAACAAAGTCAATGCTAATTAGTTTAGTTAATTTTAAGGTTTTGTTGCTTTATTTTTTCTTTTACTCACTCATTTAACATACTTGATGTTACGATATTTCTTTTTCTGTTTTTAGGGATAAATTAGGATTAGAAGTTATAGATAGATAAAATTTAATAAAATTTTTTCAAAATTAGTTTTTCGGTTATACTTTTTTCGCAACTGTAACATGATTATTTACAAGAAATTAGAGCAATTAAGAAAAGAAACTAATTTAACCGAATAAATTTACAAAATAATTTACAATAAAGTTAATTTTTTTTTTTAATTTAAATTTTGCTCCGAATTTTGCTCATGCTTAAGGGTATGAAATTATGGTCCTGAATTGTTAATGCGCCACTGATACACATATATCATTAGGATCGTTCACTCCTTATAAACGCCAAACTAGCCCTTCCCTTTTGTGAATCCTATTCTAACAACTGTTTTCCCTCGAATTGCAATAGGTGTGGTAAAGTAAAAATAAAATTTACAGAAAATTTCACGCGCAACCTGAAATAAAACTTAAACAAATATACATAGCATGTGCACTGCGAGAAATAAACAATTTGACTGTACTCAGAAACGCATTTCAGAATACGTATCATAACAACGAACATATGAGAATCACACTGGCAACTTGTGAAATCATTTCCAAAAATTTCCGACAGAATACCCGAGAAATTTTCGATCACTGTACTATACTTTCCCATTCCCGATGTCATAGAATTTCTAAATTTTTCAGAATTTTGTATGTTCAATTGTTCAATTTAAGTTTAAGGTGTGAAAATACACTTTCCACTACACTGGTGTCTGAAATGAGGGATATTGACTTTGACTTTTGTATACCAATTAAATAGCGATTAATTTTACATAACACTTATTTCAATCCCAAGAAATAAATGATTTTACTGTAATTGCGATAGATTTTTTAATGGATGCATAGAAACCTCGGTACTATACATAGTTTAACGTATCGTTTAACCGGTAGATGACCATTACTATGCGCTTGAGTTCCATCAACGGAAACGTCAATTTTTACGGTTTGACGGTTGGTTTGAAGCATGGTTACTGTTAAATAGTTTGGCGTTCAAGATATATACTATATAATTGAAGAACACTTTGACGACTTTCTTTAGACTTTCGAGTTTTATTACTACCCTTTCTTTAGGTTTGCTAATTTTATTTTAGAATTTTGAAATACCTATATGCTATTATAAGAATTCTATGTTGTGCTTCTGCAAAATATGTAAAATTGTAAAATAATCAATATCCCATTTCACAACAAATTTGCATATTAATGGTTAAAAAATGTCATGCTATTGAAGCAATATATTAGCGATCTGGCAATGTGCTAAGTATCAATTTAATAACAAATAATTAGTATTATTAACCAATATTCCACATTAATTAAATAGAACAATAACGACAATCAATTATAACAAAAAAGAGTAATAATTTAAATTAATGGATAAGAAATTAATATTTAATAAAGTCTAGGTATAAAAATTAATTATTCATCAAATACTAATAGTATATCAATAACCATATTTGAAACAGATAGTGGATATTACCTTATATAAATAGATTACTAACATGCTTTAAATAGACGTTGCTTTATGTCAAATAAAGACTATAGTATAGCCCTCTTCGTACATTTAATAAAATAATAGTCCGTCCATATTTCTACTTAAGAAATTCTACTAATATTCTAAAAGTCACCCTTTTTCAAAAAAAAAGTCACGCTACGCTTTGTAAATATTCTACAAACGAGTTGCAGCGGTAATTGGTGGTAAGTGTGAAGTTATTCAAATCTTCTTGAAAAATAATTTAAACGAATTGGATTAGTTTTATCTATTCATTATATGTGACGCGTCGTGAGAAAAGGAACCTTATCTTGCCAGAGGTCAAATATTGTTTGTGAGTTTTTTAAACCATTGGATAAAGGATTCCAATAATAAAGGAAATTCTGAAGAGAACGCAGAAATAATGGCTGAAAAATGTCTGAAATTGGCGAAGTTATGGCGTTTTGAATTTTATAGTTCAATAGTGACAGTTTTGAGATAATTGAGGTTAAAGTTTGGCAATATAGCAGGTTTTTATGCCTGCTAGAGCGCACTTTTGGGTTTAGATCATGAATTTTAAACTTCCTTTTAATTTTGGTACCCCCCA
>JANTOP010040037.1:0-10737 GCA_027564815.1 Symmerus nobilis | reverse complement strand
AAAAATATGGAAAATGGACATGATAATAGAATGCCAGCATAAAAACGAATTACATTCATATTCATTCAATGTTCTTACATTTTTTTGAAGATGAATATACATAAGTAATCATTATTACAAAATAAAAAATTTTTGCAATTATATTTACTTACCACGCTAACCAATCAAAGTCAATATAATTTCACAACATGAAATTGATAACATTTCTATGAGCGTTTAACTTTTGCAATATATGAAGTGGGTAAAAAATTTTTTTTTCGATAGATAGTTAACACTATACCAAAAATTAATATAATTTAGTTTTTGTCTTTGCTAACAAAAAAGACCGTTTAAAAATTATTATATTTATTTTTTGGAAAGTGACGGATTCACCCCCGGGTGCCGGATTCACCCCTTCATACGGTACCTAATTTATGGTGGGGTATGAAAAAGATTATACTTTTCGAATTAAGAGAGAACCAATTTTATACCTGTGGGCTCGAGCGTAAGGAGAACGTTTTACCGTAAAGTATTTTAAGCTATATTTTGGAAAGAGTAAAATATAAGTATAATTTTAATATATTTATTTTTAACATATGAAGACATAATTCAGCTTTAAAAAAATCATTTATAGTTCACTTGGTTCTACCCTCTTGTCAAAACGAGTCGAAAATGAGTCGCAGACGAGGATGTTTCTCATATAAGAGCTCATTAGAGAATCGTTACAAAGACTCACAATAGCGTCGTTCCCGTATCGCTGCCGCAAGAAAAATCACACACTTTTAAGAGTCAGAAAAACCGAGTCCCTTAGAAATGTAAATAATGACTCCTTACGAGCTCATTATGGTTTCACATACGACTCGAGATATTTTACTAAATTACTGAATGAATTTTAGGTTAAGAAAATGTGTTGCTTACCGCAGTAATTAAAATCTCTGACACGCGCGTGATCACTTAACTAAATTGACTACTACACTAAACAGACGCAAACAAAATGGATCCGGTTAATAGAAACCGGCAATGCAAATGTACTATCGTTGTGTGAGTACCATGTCGTCGCAAACGCATCCTTTTTCACGAACTATTTCTGAGCTCGCCTAAACAATTTTTCTTTATACAAAAACAGACTCGCTTCAGAATCATAAAAAGCGAGTCGTGTAATTTGTCGAAAGAGTATTTATGAAGTACTTGTATATGTCTCAACTATTTTCAATTTATACATATTCAACGACTAACGACTTCATTCTTTAGTCTAAACTTACAGACCCAGCAAAAAAAAAAGTGACATTTTACTGCTATTTTACTTTGTAGAACTATACGCAAAATTCTCCCACCAATTTATATGTGACTTGTAGGAAATTTGACCTTGTGTACTTTGTAGAACCTATGTGACGTGTATGGGATGTCAAATAAAATTATTTTCTTAGTGACAAATTAATATTTTTGTTATTATTATTTTTTAATTGAATGGATATAAATTATTTCGATTCTATTATACGAAATTGAAAGTGCAAATCAATTTTCCAAGTGATTTTTAATTCTACTTCGAGAAAAGAAACGCCGTGTAATAATTATGAACGATAAAAATAAATAGTTGGAAAAGTGGAAATGTTCAAGCGTTTTTTCAAGAAAGTGTTCATATTATATTAGCTTCTTTCTACAAATAGGTATACTAATTTCATTTAATAAAATACTTTTTGAAAATAATATGAAATAAATTTTGTTGAATATTTGAATAATATTTTCCCCGCTAGATTCTATTGGAAGAATACAAAATAGAAAAATGTAGAAAATAATACGTGTCACAATATGACGTTTTTCTTCAATATGGTAGGGAGATAATTGTTTGTCTCTGTCTCTCTAATATATTGTTCTAATTCTATCTCATGCATAATTCAGTACTTAGAAACTATGCCATTAAAAATATTTCGCTGGGGAGCAAAGCATCTTCAGGTTTAATAAAAAATTGAATTACTCATATTCAAGTGATGAATAAAAATATTGTCAAACGTTGTTTATATAGGGTACAAAAAAAATGAATTCTTGAAGGCGGCTTATTATTTACAATATTTTGTCTCCATACTGAACATCTATATGATCAAGATGTGAGATATATAGCCTGGTCGACAAACTTGTTGTTTTGGATTTGCAGTCTATACAGCGATTTAGCCTAATTGAATATAAAACAGTTCAGTCAGTAGCAAGCAATACGTTAAGACGATACAAATTATAAAATTAGAGCTAAAATCGTAATTTTTAATTCAATCTATTTTAATAAAATTATCATTATTTCACAATTGAATGTATAATTAATAGAAAAGGTAATCACCGCGCTTAAAACTATGTTAATTTGGTATCGTGTTGCGCACGCAACTAATTATACATACGAGTATGTGTATATAGTGCCGGGTATACGATTTAATTAACATCCAATGTTATTGATAATTTTTTATACTTTCGTACAAATAAGTTGAGATTTTGCGGAATAAGACGGTAGTGTTGGAAAGTGGAAAATAATTTATTGTTTTCGCTTATTCAAATTATTTGAAACAATATGTTTCGACGGTTCTCATTGATGGATACATCGCCCCCCGCATCGATATCAATTGCACCTCCACAACGTTCAGCAATAACAGGAACATTGTCTGCTCCATCAGCTAATTCAAATGCCCTATACAGTCGCACTCGTCATTCATCAATCTCGAATACATTCCATCCTCCTCGCTATCATTCCCAATTATCGGAACCAGGAGTAGGACACCAAAGCAATGGTATAAAATTACCATGCTCTGGCAGTAAAATTATTATCCATCCACATACAGTCAACACATTAACTCAAACATCATCCTCAACAGCCTGGTATTACCGTTTAGGTTCCAGTTTACGACGGAATATATTGCGACGATCGCACTCGGTAAATATTAATATATTTCAAAAATTTAAATAACAAAATAACAGAGGTAATGAAAATAAAGTTGAAAATGAATTTGTTTTCAATTCTGATGTCCTCGAAATATACAGAATACCGGGTGTAGCCATAAACTTTGTTTTATTTATAAATAGTATTTACATACAGTAAGGTAGCGATTACTGCAACAAGGAATAAATAAAAGTAAAACTAAAATGTTCGTTCTTGCATACCACCATCGAAAATAATTATTGAGTTAATATCAAAAACGACCTTTGTCAAGAAAAACGATTTTTCTTGATAACAGCACATTGTATTGGTCTGTAATGAAATTCACAATATGGCAATGCAAATGTGAACAAACAAGACCCTAGTCCTGTCTCCTGTGAATGAATGTAAAAAAATCACGCGATTCACCAAAACGACCTATCGTACAAATAGAATAAGGTTTTAATGCTTTTATATCTGAGTTTCAATCAAATCACCATGGCCATTCTTATAACAACCTTTGTCCGGTGGGCCCCAAATTTGAAATATTGTATCTGCCACTCAGCCTTATGAAAAAATTGAATTAAGGAAGTCTTTCAGCTTCCTCAAAAATATCTTTTTTTGAGAAAGGAGGGATTTGACTATCAATAAATAATCAGTTTCATAAGATGTTTTTATTTTATTCTCGTATATATTTCATTGGCTCATGAGGGGTGATTGATCTCCTTAATCCCCCCCTTATCTACACCAGTGATAAGAGATACATGTATAGTAGGGGTGATCGAACTGCATGGAAAAAACTAACATATTTTTGCGAGGATTTCTTCACCCCCAGATTAAATCTATAGGATGTTGCTAACCTTTCCTAGAAAATTTTTTTTTCTCACCCAGAGAAGATCTAATTTCGGGAATGAGCTTAATTTTTTAGAGAAATTATATACTTTTGAAGGAAGCAAAGGAAAAATTGGAAAAAAATTTTATTGAATTTTGAATACGATTTTCCCAAAACAAAAATTATTTAATTTTTGTTTAATTTTTCGAATTACATATAAAATATAATTTTGGAATAAAATATTTTTTTTATTATTTATTTATTTATATTTTGATTGATATTTTCCCCAACCTCTACCTCTATTTGATATATAAGTATACAAATGTTAATTATTTGTTAATATTAATTAAAACTAAATTTTTTACATAGATTTGTAGTTAATTTAATTCGTACTTAAGCAATCAGGGAAAAGGACCTGCACTTCCACCATATATTTCATATGGGAAGTTAAGGTCCCTTATGAAGGATTGCCGTTTTCCAGGACCACTTTTCAGTTTTTTCATTATGGCAATAAAACGACGACGGTTAGATTAATTTTCTTTACAGATTTGAAATCTACACAAAAAATCCTATAAGAAATGGCGACGTGCGTTTCTTAATTCGTTTGTCATAAGTCAGGAAAACATTGTAAAAATTGCCAAACTTTTAACTTCGATATCTCAAAACTTGGAATTTTCATACTAAAATTTCAAAATGCTATAACTAAGCCAATTTTTGGAATTTTTTGGTGATTGAGGTGTCCTTTTATTGAGTCTAATAATATGTAATTTCAGGAAATGCAAAAAACTGGAATTAGTGTTCTGGGAAGATAAGGTCCCTTTTCCTATGGAACATCACATATGTACTAGTGCGACCCAGGAGTACAAATAACAATAAATAAATAAATAAACAATAATAAATAAAAAAAGAAAATAAAAAGAATCACACAGATGAACATATATAATAAATTAAAATTAAAAATTATACAAATCAAAATGTAATTCGTCAATAAGTAAAAACAAAAATACCAAGATGTTCATCTGAAGCTAGACGCCTAAGAACAAGGTTCGTCGAAATAGAAAAAGAGCACACTAAGTGAAACTCAGCCGAAGATATGCGTCCTCGTTAAGTACAAATACTAAGTAGTTAACTTTGGGAGGCAGTTCGAATGCATAGTTAAAGGAATAGAATGCAGCAGAAATTCTGTTTAAGGGTTAAGATATTGCCGATAAGAAATTATCTGGAATATCTTAAATGTCTTTCTCAGAGCAGCGTATTGCAAATAATCGTTTCTGTTCCTCGCCTTACAATACCTGCGATATGCAGCATATTTTCGGTTTTGAAGGTTAACCAGAGGTTTGGTATACCACTTTCGGCGGTTACTATGAACATTACGTCTTTTAGGGACAAATTTGTCGATACCCTCAGATTATACACTGTAAAATACATCTACGAGTTTATCGACATTGTTGATAGAACCAAATATGGAAGACCAATCAATATCTTTGAAATATTGACGAAGTCCAACATAGTTGGCTTTTTTTAAATTATATTCGAAGGACGGAGAAACTGGTAAGGTCGCATTCTGAATGATATTTAATTTAATTGCAAGTGGGTCATGAAATCGATCGACTTTGGAGAGTACAGAATCACATTTGCCAAGACTGACGTCGTCAGTGCAATTTGACCAAACATAATCCAAAATACGTCCCTAAATACCACATGATTAAACTGCTTCAGATCAGCTCCCAACATAGTTTCAAAAAATATTTTTTCAGATGACGATCTAAAATTGATGGGCAGCAAAATGTTGCCATTGTCAGCATCTTCCAACCATCCAACGGTTGGAAAATTAAAATCACCCATTATCAAGACACAGTCAACATCAGAGGCCAGTTTAGAGAATGTATAAAGAGCTTGACCGTAAGCACAGTACACATCTTCAGGTATGCCTAGATAGATTCTTACTCTTGAGTTTAACCTATTTTCTGAGTGGGCGATGTCAACAACCGCACTCGAATAGTTGGAACTGACCGCAATAGCAACACCACCACCGCCATCTGATTTAAAGCTTTTAAGCGCTGATCTGTCCTTTCTTTTAGTTCTTATTAGATAGCTCCGCGGAATTGACGGAATCGTTCAACCAAGTTTCGCTCAAAATTACTGCATCGTAGTTCGATGCACACAAATTAAGATAAAAATTATTTATCTTTGTTCTTAGGCCCCTAACATTTTGATAATAAACAGTAAATAAATCATCACTGGGTGCCTTTGTCAAAGTAATTGAATTAGCAATAGATGTACAATTATTATATACAATATCTTCTGATGTTTTATCACCATCGTCAATTTGTACTACGTACGCATTGTCCTGATGTTTTAGTTTTTTCCATGAAAAACAAAGTCCCTTGACCGAACACCTTCGGACCAAAAATTTAGTCCACATACATCATTGTAACAAGAACTTGGGACACCAATTTTGAACGATACTGAACGTAAATAAGTACTAACACGAGCTCGAGATACTATTTAGATATGAGATACTATTATATCATGGTATAGGATATACTTAAATAGATATAGAATTTTATAACCTATTCAGAAAGGTGTTCACTTTTGAAATCAGTTAAATATTAATTAAGATATTCATAATCATAATATTGCTTTCAGACTACTAGTCCAGACATCGGGTTTTGTCATAGATATAATAAGCATGGTTCCGTGGCAGTAGATAATATTTGGAATATAGGTACAAATATTATAAATCTAATAATTATATCTATCAAATAGATCGATTAATTCATAGAGAATATTCTAAAATACGTTAGTAATGACGAAGCCAAGGGAACAGATTATAAAAAAAATAATAAAATGTATGAAGAAAAACTGGCATCAATTTTCAAATGAATTTTGTATGTACATTTTTAATATGCCGTATCTTTGTCTATTTTATCTAAGGGTTTTGTAGTTATTTATTATACAAATTGGGCTGAGTCGCCACAAATTTATATCATGTCTTTTGTAACTAGTGACGAGAAGTAGTTCAGAACGTTTAGAAAAGTAGAAATAAGCTTTTTTTACCAATTCGCTTTTAATTCTTTGAACGCAATCGGATTATATTTATACCTCATGTCTCAAAGAGGGTGAAGTCTTGGAAGGATGCATGGAAGTATGCTCTACCTACCATATTTAAACGATATAAAAGCTTCTTTATTATACTTTTTCTAGCAAATTTTACTCCCAACTGCTATTGCTATCCTGACGAAATTTCGTCTTGACTGTAAATTGTGGATTCACTTTATTTTCTATGTTCTGTAGATTTTAATTCGATAAAATTGTGTCAAAGAAATTGATATTTGGTTCAGTTGCTTTTGAGATTTTATAGAAGGGAACCGAATAGATAAGTGATCCTAACGGTGACACGGAAATACACTTTAAAGTCACGAGCCATTCACATCAAAAACTACGCTGATCGTGCGAAAATAAGTGCATTAACAGTTGTTTCTAGAGATCTAACCTCCACGTTACTAACATCAACACCAGTGTAAATTTCATCATTAAAGTATCACCAAGATTTAGAGTTAAAAAAAAGTAAAAATATACCGGTGCAGAAGATCTGAGCAACAAACCCTTAGATTGGCCGAGAACGTGGATACGTGCTAGGACAATATATCTGAACAAAAAGCAATGAATAATGTAACCGCTCGAAAAATTGTTAGCGACTGGGGTGAAAGGGGAATTGGTCTTGCTACAATATTTAATTCTTCTAACAAGAATATCCGAAACAATTCCTCTCTCAAGTTGTGGAGTATCAGCATTAACGATTTCCAATTGCTAGAAAGTAAACACTTCTTCAGCCAGTAAATACAGCCATGTTAGAAATCAGCAGATAATTTCCCTAAATTGTTGCAATATGTATGTAAACCCTACATTTGATTAGACAGAAATTTGAGATATATCTTGTATACATTTAGTTTCCTAGTGTCATATTTATTAGTGTGTTTATAACGATGATAAACTTAAAGTGCTAAAGTTCAACTACCTTGAGGCAGTACTAAATATTATATTATTTGAGACGCTCAAAAGCCAATAATTTAAGTCCATTTTTGATATTTTAACGGAATAAATAATATTTAAAAAAAAAACGGTGTGAGTAGATCCTTTAATAACTAAAAATAATATTATATTACTCTATATCCCTATATACTACGGTATATATACTATATCATCAACATCTACCGATGAAAGCCACGTCAAAAGAATCGTAGATTTGGTGCTCGAAAATCGTCGATTGGCAATTAGAGACCCTGCTGGATGCTGTGAGCATTTCATGGGTCGAGTTACCATCTTTGAAACAATGATTTCTGACTACTAGGACGTCATGAAACGCATTATTACGGGAGGTATAAGTTCAATCCCGTAAAAATCAAGGTCATATTAACAGTTTTTTTTTATTAACACGGTGTAAAACATTGCGAATCTCTTCCACCGAACCGAACTGTTACCAAGAAAAATTATTTCAGTGTTATGCGTCGTTTGCGTGAAGTTATTCGGATCAAGAGGCCAGAAGTATGGGCAGGCAACTCTTGGTTTTTGCCCACGATAATGCATCGTCCCACAATGCATTGGATTTTCGAGACCATTTCGCCAAAAACTCGACCAATATCGTTCTTCAACCTGCGTATTCTCCTAATCTAGCATTTCTGGATGTTCAACAAATTAAAAAGACCACTCCGGCGATACCGTTTTGACGGAATTGAGGAGATAAGAACCGAATCAAAGAAGGTAATTAAGGCCATTCCGGAAAATGACTTTTCTCATTGTTTCGAGGATTGGAAAAAACGCTGGACGTGCATTGTGTCGGATGGGGAGTACTTTGTAGCGGATGAAATTGATTTAGAAGAATAAATAAAAATTTTATGAACAAAGTCACCTTATTAGTTGATCACATTAGTGTGTGGACCGTTATAGATTATTAAACCGTTAAACTATATTCAGGATTCCATTATCGTCGACGTAAATCAAGACCTTGTTGAATATATTTTGAATTATTCTCGTAGACTAGTAATTTACATATTATTATTATTTTATGCACACTAAATAACAACATTTTCTACAAGCGTAAATTATTCAATACTTATATCTAATTTTTTGTGCTGTTTCTATAATCTCTAATAATTGTTAATGTTTACATAAATAAATTGTCCTCTTGAAATTATTTTTATAAATAACAACGTTCTTATTATAGTCAAGTCAAAATATGAAGACAATTTTCATTAAAATAAATTAAATTATCATTAAACATTTCACACTGCTTTGCAGGTGCACGCGTGCCTGCTTTGTTGAATTTAAATTTTTTACGAAAATAAATTATTGATTGGTTGGTTGGTGAAATTAACTGGATTGGTTGTGGAACAGAGATAATTGCTGATACATCTATAAGGGTGGCAGATACAAATTTTAATTGCATGAGAAATTCTCTTCATATTTTAACTTGACAATAACACTAGGTATCAAGTGCCGTTCATATACCGCAATATTTTCATTAAGTTTGCGTATAATAAACAATGTGTAAAACTATTAAGAAAAAGAAATGCATTAGAAACTAACAGCCATAAAATGGTCAACACACAATTTTCCCATTATTCTGTAAGGGACCGAACTAGTTGACGATTCGATAAACGATAAGCGATAAACGATAAGAGAATCGATAAACGACATTCGATAAACGATAAATGATAAACGATAAAACTTTATCGTTTATCATTTATCGTTTATCGATGAAATTTTATCGTTTATCATTTATCGTTTATCGAATTTCGGTTAACGATTCTCTTATGGTTTATCGCTTATCACTTATTGCTTATCGTTTATCGCTTATTGCTTATCGTTTATCGAATCGTCGACTTGTTCAGTCAATAATGCGATAAAGCCTTTCTTCACTTCATATTTTCCCTACTGATTTTCGCTTCATCTTTTCGAGGCCTAATCAAAGATTCGGCACGAAGTTGTCATTTCTTCTCTTCTGCAAATTCTCTGCATAACGGTATGGGGCCAGGTGTTAACCACTTATTTTTCCAATTCGTTAATCACTATTGCACTAAATAATTCTGTATACACGAATTCTGAAAAACAATTTGAATTATAACAACATACACATATATTTTAAGGAGTTATATATCTTCGAAAACATTTTTTTTATTGGTTTATTCCCTCCCAAGTGTCCTAGACCCCACCAGGTGGGGCGAAGAGCCTTTTTTTGCTGGGAACTCATAGAAAATAGTAAAAGGCAAATAAATATTTTTTGAGAAGAAAACAACGAGAATTTATTATTTTCAACTATCAAAATTGGTACTTTTCATTTTTTTCCTGTATATTATTAATCTGATGATTCACTAGAATCGTATTTGTAAGTCGGCCGTCTGGACAGCACACTCAAAAAATTCCATGCTATTATAGTTCCCAAAAGCTCCTAAAATTAAGAATGAGTAGATTTGATTTTGACCCTATCCCGGCGAGTTCTTCATTTAAGAATTTTTTAGTATGCATACGAATTTATAGATTACAAGAAAATATAACGTTATTTGAGTATGTTAAATTCAGCGTAAGCATGAAGAGAATAGTAATAGTTATACTCAAAATGTATGTTTAAGAATGCTTGCTAGAGCATTAGAGGATACACGTACTAAAATCCACTATTATTTAGAGATAAATCCAAGAATGTCAACATCAACTATTGAGATGGCCATACTTATATTCGATATTTCGCAATAATAAATTTAAACATGCCAAGACTGACATTAGTAAGGAATTAAAATTATTTGCTTTACTCTACATATGATATTAAGAATGTCGTGACCAGCCATGGACAAGGGCATACTAATTTAGTGTAGGTATAGTAAAGCTAAATCTGAGGTGCTTCCATTTGGAAGTTTCTATGACTTATTACGGGATTATTTAACGATTGAGGCTATGTAGTCAATCTAGCGCTCAACCGTATTTGTTCTTTCTTTATTTTGATCATTAAATCCATTGCTTTTGACCAATTACA
>JANTOP010040026.1:0-10737 GCA_027564815.1 Symmerus nobilis | reverse complement strand
ACATATTGAGTCTCGAAATCAAAACTTTTTAAGATACTGTCGGTTTGCATCGGGATAACAAATCCTTTGAATTGGCAAAATATTCTACCATGGCCAAGGTTAGTATCTTTCCAATGACTTTGCAAGGTGTTAAAAACGATGATTTTTTTTTATTTAAGTAAGTTTTATGATGTGTTAAGTAAATCTGGCCACAGTGGAGTCCAGTGGAATTTCTATTCCTGTGCTTTTAGACATTTTTATATTGCAAATATTCACGAAACGTCATTTAGATTGGTTGGGTAATAAAACTTTTTTTAGTATCTTGATAGGTTTGGGTAGTAGGTAGTGCCATAATTTAGGACAGCGGCGTGCGGTCTCATGCGCAGACGGCGCATAGCACACCTAATTATTTTATTTAATAACTTTGTCAAGCTTAATGAGCTTTCGAGATTTTTGAAGCATGTTTGTTGGAGAAAATTTGAAATTGCATGAAAGGACCTAATCTGCTGTGGGATTTTGCTAAGTCGAGTCGATGCGACTCGACATAAATATTCATACAAATTTTATCTGCGCAGTAAAAATATGTATGCATTTCTTTGTCGAGTCGACTCGACTTAGCAAAATCCCAGGGCTGGATAGAAAATAGACAATAAACAATGAAGTTCTATCTAAACTATAAGCTTTCTTTGAGCTTACGGTGGATTGAGAAAGTTTTAACGAAAATTTCAAATTTTATCGAAAAATAATGAATGAAATAAAAATTAAATTCCAAATCATATAAAATGATATTGTAGTTTAATTTTAAGCTTTCAATAAGCTTATGAGATTTTTAAAGTTTTATTTTAGAAAATGTAAATATTTCATTAACGGGCCGTTATTTGGATAGAAAATATATTTTTAAACCTAATAAATAAAGTTCGAACTTAGAACTTTCGTTGAGCTTTTAATAGTTTGGATAAGCTTTCTGCGAAAATTCCATACTTCATTTAAATTTAATAAATGGGATAAAAATTCGATTCCAAATTGTATAAATGACATTTTAAACTTAAACTTTCAATGAACTTTCGAAATTTGTTGCTTTTTTTTGAGAAAATTTTTAATTTAGTGAAAGCATCGTTATCTGGATGAAAAATAGATTTTAACGGAAAAAATGAGGTTCGGAAAATAAAGCTTTCTGGGAGCTTTTAAGTTTTTGCGGAGGTTTTGTACGAAAAGTCATGTTTTGATATTTTTGTTTTTTTTTCTCAATTAATTTACAAACTTCCTCCTTCATTACATTTTTTTGGGTCCGAAGAAAATAACCGGGAAATCCGGATCAAATGTCGCTATGTCCGATATTCAAATTTATATCGCTTGCCTGCTTTAACGAATTTCTGGTATTTCTTAGATAAATTTCAACTTTCCCGAAATATTTAATTTTTGTATTTTTACCTAATTGTCAAAGCAACTTTCTGAGTTTTTAATACCCGGCCAAGGAAAATATAAAATTCTGCACACCTTATTGACATGTTGACCGCACGCCACTAATTTAAGATGTTATTTTTTACGATTCGGGTGAATTTCATGAAATTTTTTAACAGTCCAAATCTTTACAATTTCTAAAATATTCTAAGATTTTCAAAATTTTCGAATTTTCTTGAACTTGTCGAATTATTTAAGGGAACTCGCACTTTTAACAACTTGGAAAAAGGGATTTTTGTTTTATGGCATAAAAAATACTAGACTATGATTCGCAACGATGTGTGCCAGGTTTTCGATAATAGGGAGGCCCAAACTATCCATGCTTTCCAGAAGCTGGAATGAAAAATCGATGGAATGTTGGGGAACCCCGTTTGTTGGGGTTTTCAAGGACGAACACAATTGAAATTCATCATTAGGATCATTTTTCACTGAGTTATGGCCATATAAAGATTGTCATTGGGAGTGGGAATAAATGATAATCTTTAAATAGCAATAATTCGCTTCTATGAAAATGGTCCAATCGATGAATTTCAAAAGCTGCTGTATTCGTATTTGAAATCCCATTCAAATGAGCTAACATTCGACTTCACGTACTATTTACAATTTTCTGGCCCCTTCTCCCCCTAATCTCCCCGAGGCTCGGTGTATGCGTTTAATGAATTAAGTGATACGATTTTAGGATCCCCATGATCCCATAAAAATTTAAAGTTTTCATATCGAACCGTTCAAAAGTGTTAAATAGGGTGAGGATGATTTGAAACGTGTGTGATCAATAAATTCCTTTGAAAATTAGGTAATTTAGAATTAAGTTAGTTTAAATTCTAAAGATTTGGCAACTAAATATTAATAAAGTTAATTTTTCTACAATAATTCCTCAAATTAGTGTATATTAGAGTGTTAGAGAAACCAAAGTAACCTCCAGCGTAAATTTTTGATATGATAGATATGATTAGTGATTTCGAAAAAAAATATTGGAGGGGGGGGGGGTATCTCTCTATCAGAGGAGGTGAAAAATTGGAAAAATTGAGCAATCCGATTTTTTTTTAAGAAATATTTCTACATATTTCTTTAATAATACTAACGAAATGTTCCACTCAATACCATTCATTTCATATATCCCACAAGAAAATCAAATGAGTCCATTAGGAGTTATCAGCAAAAGTGGAGTTGTTAGCAAAGATGCGACATTTTGAGGGTACCCTATAGTCGTAACTGTAGGTCAGGTGGTCACGTGTCGTATATTTTTTCAATCTTAAGAAATTCTGAGACTTTTATCAAAATCGAAAGGGGTCGGGTCCAGAGTGTGTAACTTTCATGTGGAATTGCAGTACACCATACATAATATATATATCAATTTAAAATATTTTTATCGAGAGTATAAAGAATGTTAAAGTAATTTAACAAATATTGTTCTCGTTTTCAAAACATCTCGAATGCCAAATTAAATATTTTACAATTGACGAAATGCAAATATATTTTTGAATAATTTGGAATTCTCATACATTTGTTGAGATAGCAATATAAATACAATCTTGGTCGTCCTATTAATTATTTCTTAATTATAATTATATATTCCAATTGCTACTCTAAATCAATACGAGTTTATTTAAGACCCAAAAAAATATTGTTCCAAAAAATCTTTTCACAATGTTCTAACAATAAAATTGCATCCTAAATAAATAACAAAAAAACAGAACAGATTGATTAACAAAGGAAAAACCCAATTTGTTTATGTTACCAAATGGAGATTGATTGTTTCAAATCTACAAAAATATCTAATATAAACATTGAAGCAAAAATGAATAGACAAATCACCCTTAATTGTTTGAGTGACATGGCGATTTTTTCTGCCCATCTCATCACTCTTCTATATAGTACTTTATTTGGGCTGACCTGGTATATCTTTCTGGAAAATCACGATTGAAACCCATCTCTAGGATTTGATTCAATTTGGTACAGGGTGATGGGTATTACAGATATGTATATAGATTTTTATTAGACGTACGTAGATTAATTTATACACCCAATCGATGTGTTAGAGTTAGACGATATTCGAGAATGTAATACCCTGTGCATATAGAATTTTTTAAAAGGAAAATATTAAGGGTTACAGCTGATTATACGTATTATAAGAGGATTTCTAATTTGTGTAGCGTATAATCTCAATATTTTATCTAAATTTAAGTTTTGAAGAAGACATATTATAATATGAAATTATTTTCTTTAAAATGTTGTAATCATACCCGAAAATAGGAGCATTTTTAATGTACAATTGTAGAGTATAAATATTTATATAAAGGGATTTTCTTTTCATTCATTATATATTTTTATTCCAACCCTTCCATAATTCATTTCAACTAAAATAATAAAAATGTTAAATTTTTGTTAATTAATAAATATACAATCAAAATTGAAACTCCGAACGACTTTAGTGTTTACATAAAATATTAGTCGAAAATTATACGGAAAAATCAGATTATAATTTATATTATTGAAAATCCTCAAAATTTGTTAGTATACGTCCCGCTTCGAGTAATTTAATTTACTTGAATTTTTCTTAATTTCTCTTCGTAGTATGCAGGCAGTACCTAGAAAAATTTGCTTAAGAAAGCAATTAATCTAATAAATTAACATTTTTAATTATATCATTTAATGAAATAAAAAATAGAACAGAGAAGAAAATCTTTTATAAACTTTCCTATTTTGTATTCATTAATAGAAGATTTTACTGTTTCCTTCTATTCAATGCAATGGCATATTATAGAATTTTAGATATATTTTTTCCTTCCTTCTAAAAGGATGTCTTTATTATCCTGTATAATCTCTATATATGGCACGAGTATAATACGTTTCGACCTCATTAAGTAAAATCGTTTTAAATACTATCCTTGATACGGGTAAATACTAATGAGGATTTCTTTTTGTTCTACTTATTAAGGCCATATAATTATAAAAGAGAAATGGTTGTTATTAGAATTTCTTTTTAATCCAAACAGAAAAAATTAGTAACTCATGGTTTTAGAAATTTCTTGAAATTCGAGTGTCCAATTCAGGAATTTTCTATCGTATCTGACTGTTAGATCGCACCAATGGTCGCAATATTACGCACAATACGAAGCAATACCATCGCAGTACAATATTACATTGGCTGAAAAGTCCCGAGACTTTCCGAGAGATAGCACAAAAACGAAATAAACATATAATTTTAATTATCTAATCCTTATAAGATTCATATGACATTTTGTCCATTACCATTTGTTATTTTTTGTTTGGAGGGTACTTTGATCCCGACCTCTTTCGATTTTGATAAAAGTTTCAAAATTTGTTAGGGTTGACAGAATATTCGATATGTATTTTTTTTGTATCACCATCTGACTTACAGTTGCGATCAGTGGTGTGCGGTCAACATCTCATTAAGGTGTGTAGTTTTATATGATTTCTTAACAAAATAATACAGCCTTAATCATACGCGTTTGCTATATGCCAGAGAACATTACTCAGTGCTATAACTAGAGGGCTCAATGTTTACTTGGCCAGAAAAAATTTAAAAACGCATAAAGTTGCTTTGCAGTACAGTTAGGCAAAAATACAAAAATTAAATATTTCCGAGAAGTTAAAAATTTATCTGAGAAAAATCAAAAATTTGTAAAGGCTTGCACCGAGAAATTTGAATATCGGACATCGCGATATAGATCCCGATTACCCGATTATTTTTTTCGGATTAAAAAAAAAATTGAATGATGCATGATGTTTTTAAATTAGTTGAGGTTAAATATAAAAATACCAAAACTTAACATTTCATTCAAAAGCTTTTCGAAACGTAAAAGCTCCCAGAAAGCCTTATTTAACGAATCATATTTTCACGATTTTAATTTTCTTTTCTATCCAGGAAACGATCCCTTAACGAATTTAAAAATTTTTCCAAAGATCAAAATCAGATTCAAAAATCTCGAAAGCTTAATACAAGCTTTAAATTAAGATGTAATTTTTTTCAATTTGGAATCGAATTTTTGTCCAATTTATTAACTTTAAATGAAATATGGAATTTTCGTAGAAACCTTATCCAAACTATTAACAGCGCAACGAAAGCTACAAGTTTCGAACTTAATTTTTTACATACAAAAATCTATTTTTTATTCAGTTAACGATCCTTTAACTTTGCTTAAACAGGACCTAAAAATTTCAACTTCTCCAAAATGAAGCTTTAAAAATGTCAAAAGCTTAAAATTAAAATGTCGTTTTGTATAATTTGGAATCTAAGTCTAATTCGATACATAAAATTTAGGTAACATTTTCGCTAAAAGCCAATCCATTGTAAGCTAAAAGAAAGCTCTAACTTTCATACTTAATTTTTTATGTTTTAACATCTATTTTCTTCCCAGATATCGAACTTTTCACGAAATTTCATATTTTCCCAAAAAAAAAAATGCTTCCAAAATTTCGAAAGGTCATTGAGAGCATAAATTTATTCAGAATTTCAGGTCAATAGATGAATTTTTCAAGAAAGAGCAAACGAAGACTATGAATGCCTTCATCATAATTTTTCTTCAATTCAATTAATTTCAATTGATTAATTCGATAATTCAATTTCGTAGAGATTTTAAATTACTACAGAACTTGTCAAGGAAAGATTCCGATTTCATTTAAGTTTAATTATTGGGCGATGAAATAGCTTTGATAATGAATAAAATTAAAAGCGATGGATAAACTTTTGAAAGTTTCTTAACGCTTTCTTCAGACAATTTTAAATTTCAATGTCGTTTAATTATTTGACTAGAAAATGGATATCGAACCATAGACCATATTTCGAGACTATTTCGGTGCTCTCCTTCCCCCCATAATTCAATTTAAGTTGATTACAAAAAATTAGTAAAATGATTCAAAGTTATTAAATAAATTATTTTGAGGTAGCAATTTGCAGCAATACGATTTTGTTAATATTTAAGATGTGCTCTGCGCCTTCTGGTTGCGAGTACATTGTTCGACCCACTGTTGAACCCAGGGTTCGTAAAAACCAAAATCGTAATTTTTTGCAAACATTGGCATAGAACCGTTAATTTGGGAAGTAGATTAAATGTTTAAATCAAAATATTATTCTAAAAATTTCTTTAACTTCAGTAACAAATTTTGAGCTCCCATATTTTAATATTCGACGATGTGAAAATTTTTTCCTCTCAATTATTCTGAAAATTTCTCACTTGTCCCATAAAAAAAAGGTAATAATAACGGCTAACAACATTATACACATTTTTATACATCTTACCAATTAAAGGAATGATCGAAGTAATTAATGCAATTAATTCATTGTAAGATTAAAAAAAATTACTTACAATATTGTAATAAAATAGAAACACTTCCATAGATTTTTTGATTAATTATTTGCCATCATTCACCTAAAGAAAACTTAAAGATAAGAATTGTATCATCCAAAAAACTATATAAAATAATAAAATACAACAAAAACGTAAAATATAATATGAGAAAAAAATTAGTTAATTCCATAATACCAATCTAAAATATACATTAAACTGATGATGATGATGGCATTTTTATTTAAATAATTTTTTGTTAAATAATTTATTCGAATGAGTTATTCAAATCGATTTTTTAATGCACACCCAATTTGGGATAGAAAACAAACTTGTATAAATATTGTGTTTCTTTTCTATCTCGTCTTTGCTCTATATTTCCTCTGAATATACCTTTTTCAATATAACCAATCTTCTTCAATCCATTCCATCATTTCTACTCAATTTTAATATGCATTCTATTTTTTTTAGGAATATTTTTTATTGTAATAATTTTTTTTTCTTCTTCATCGAGTGTAGTAATTTATTCCTTTATCCCAGGGAAATAATTTTTGTATTCGGGTGGTTTTTTCTTCAGCTCTTCGAGAAACCGCCTTTTTTACACAATACCATTCTAGGAGAGACGGTTTTTGTAACACTGACAAAAAATCGTATCTGTAAGACTAATTTTTATATAGAAAATATATTAAATGTTCAAATGGAATAAAAAGATAAATATTATTTAAAAAGATTCTCTTTTTTAATGAATATTAAATTAGTTCATTTTGAAATAAAAATGATTGTAAATCATCTTAACGCTTACACCATAAAACAGATTATAATGAGTTTTTATTATTATTTTATTGTACAACTTCTTTCGTAATATTATGGGAGATGTGTGATGTATTTATTATTATGATTATTATTTATTATTATTATTATTTCTTTTATATTTTTGCTATTGTTCGATTTTATATATCAAAAACCGATCAAAATGATTACGAGATGTGTGATTTTGTGGTGTAAATTTAGATATATTTCCATGTGCTTGATGTTTCGAATTATACTATTAAACACCTTTTTTATGTTACTAAAAACCAATTATATCAATGGTTCTACTTTAAATCACATCATTTGGACTTGTTATATCGAATAATTCTTATGGAAATCGAAGTTAATTATTGCTTTAGAACTAGGAATTAAATCTGAAGTGTGTCAGTAATATTTTCAGATCCATTTTCCTTGATGCAGTAGTAATTGTTTCAGTTTAGCGAGTGTATTCTATGCATTTTTTCCCTTTAATTGACTGTATAAAAAATTTCAAAATTATCTTAAAAAATTTAGGGGGACCGGAAAGAAACGTCGTTTCTGCGAATATGGATATTCGATTGTCACTTATAGGTTCATTATGTACTGCAAAGTCGTGCCAAAGACATTTTAAGGTTAAAATGACTTGTTTACTCGTAAACAATTAAATTTTAAATTCTCTTTTGCAATTTATAGTGAAATGGCCAGCCAAATACCAGAAGAGGTACATATCCGGCATTGAATAATTCTTGAGTTTCACAAGGGTAGTAAGGCAACAGTTGCTACCAAAATCATTTGCGATGTATGTCCAACTGCATTAGTCGTTCGTAAATGTCAAAGGTGGTTTTCTAAGTTCAAGTTCTAAGTTTCAGTTTCTTTCACCATGTACAGCTTTCGTTTAATTTTATTTAAATAAAGAAACTGACATTTATTTGAAAAATTGCTTTCTTTCTTTATTTAATATTTTATTTAATATTTTTTCCTTTATTCTATTTTATAATTTATATAATTCTATATAATGACTTCCTTCTACCTAAGGCCCATCACTCTTACCTTACCCTAAAAGTTGCCAATACAATTTCTTCTTCCGTTATCCATTGAATTCTCTTTAATTCCACCGTTGTTCAACTATTAATTCCTCCGATTGCCCAAGCTCCTCACTTTCACAATTTCACTTGCATTTCACAAATTTACAGAATTAAGAATTTTCACAAATTAAGTTTCAGCGAATATTTCTTTTTGGCGACAAATATTTCTACGACAAATATTTCTTCCCGGCGTTTTTTTTTTAAATTACCGATGTAATTGGGTACAGTGATGGGCCGCCTAAACTATAGTGATAGGCGTACAGGAGTACAGTGATAGGCCTATAGCTAATATATCTTAAAATGTTCATACAAAATATATAACTTACAATAAACATAATAATATAAAACAAATAAACACATGGGCATTATACGATGGCGTTACAACCATATGCAATTTGTCGCTTCAGCGGCACAATACGGAACCGTTTTTTAATCGCTTATGATTATGGAAACTAGAGATGAAAAATGGATTCTCTATGATAATCCAAAATGCCAAAAGCAGTAGCTCTTTCCAAATGAATCACCATGAAGTACAGCTAAGCCAGGTTTAAACTCCCAAAAGGCGCTTTTGTGTTTTTGGTGGAGTATTCGCGGCGTCGTTCATTTTGAAGTACTGGAACCTGGACAAACTGTGAATGCAGACCTTTACTGCGAATAATTGGATCGACTAATTCAATCTTTAATTAAAAAGTGCCCATGTTAACTAAAAATGCTTTATTCTGCACCACGATAATGCGAGACCGCACTGCGTAAGACGAACCCTGGATAAAATTAATGAATTAGGGTAGAAAGTATTGCCTTACCCACCATACTCACACGATATTGCGCCATCGGATTTCCATTTATTCCGCTCACTACAACATTTTCTAAGTGGCAAGAAATTTGAAAATTTGGATTATCTCCAAAATGCTCTCCCCAGATATTTTACTCAAAACTAATTGATTTTTATCGATCCGGGATTGAAAATTTGCACACTAAATGGCAAAAGGTTGTTAATAACGCTAGTGATTAAATCATTGATTAAAAATAAAAACTTTTTGATTTTTGATTAAAATTATTATATTATATTATTATATATCAATGGGAATATATTAAGTGTATTATATTTAGACACTAGGTAAATTACATAAAATAATCATATTTACTTTTACTTCGAGTATTGCATATTGTGGAAAATTAAAAATTAAGAAATGGTTTTAAGTTTTAATTAAGAAATTAAGAAATACCTACCGCGAGAAATATCACCTAATTTAATAAACAATCATAATTAGTGGAAAAGTAGATTTCAAATTGATGAAATTATTACTGTGGGCATCCACAATTTCATCAAATTTTTCGTGTTGCAGGAATTAAAATGCGATAAAAACATGGACTTGACAGTCAAATAATATAAATCTCAAAAATAAAAATTGGAAAATTTTAAAAATTTGGGCGAAATCAAAAACTTTTCATATTCAAATATTTAAATAATTAATAATTAAATAAATTGCAATAATCATTATATTTATTATTATTTATTTTTGGGGTTGCAAAAATGTTTCGACTATTTACGGCAAGTCATCACTCTAGCTATTTTTTGTTATAAATCACATTTTGTCGTTCTTGATTTTATACAGTGCCAATGGGGTCATACAACAAGCTCTACGAGAAAAATGCCAGAAGCTATATGGTACATTTCGGACTTCTATATGGCTATTACACTTTAAAAGTGCAATAAGACGCACCTACATTGAGGGCTTTTCTCACTTTTCTTGGATTTTTTAATTCACATAAAAAGAAGAAGCCATGCAGGCCCTAATGCACTTTTCTCGTAGGGCTTATTTCACGCAGCCAATACCAATGCGTTAGTTGTGTTTGAAATTAAATTTGTTAAGTACTAATTGCAAATGAATTTATAAAATACTTAAGGGGACATTCTACTTTCTCGGATTGAAGAAATCGGAATTTTTGTTTTATTTTTATTCCATACTACAATATATACCTTCGAGAATTTATTCCTAATTTTTTTTGTATGCCGTAGGTATAGCTGCTTAAGGCTACGTAGCATTTACGTATGAAAATTCGATACGAAAAATTTTAAACGCGTTTTCCTCAGAACCATTTTTTTGGTATGG
>JANTOP010040015.1:0-10738 GCA_027564815.1 Symmerus nobilis | reverse complement strand
TTTTGAGCTTAATTGCCCAGTTGCAATTTTAATCTCTAAATAATATTCTGTCCTCTTAAGTCCTCGTAATTAACTGATAGGTCTGGTATTTCTTCAAAACTAATTTCTAATAATTTCAGAATGTGCCTTAAAATATATTTCTTGTTCTTGAACCATTTTCTTATTCTTTTCATTATTTTTGCCATACCTTAGCTAGTTTCTTTTAAATTTTTAAAAAATTTTCTAAATTCTAGAGGATATATTCAAGTCATATGAATTTATGGGATATTTTTCCTTTCGATTGAAGGATTATTTAAAGACATTTCTTTTAAGTAGATAATAGGAATTTCTTAGACAAATATTTAGGGACGTTTTATATCTTTTGGTTGTATGGGATTTTTCTAATCTCGAAGAATATTGCTTTGTGGAATTTTCCGGGAAATTTTTATTAACGGGGAAAAGGTTTCTGCTTAAATAATTTAACTGATGGAAAAATATGTTTTTTCTCGACGACATTTCAAAAGTCCTTTTAACCATAATTATTTAAAGGAAATGTCTCCCTTCGTTATTACCCCAGACCTTTTATTTCCTCATTCCCAAACCTCATTCTATAAGTGTTCCGTTTTTCCCTTAGTGGAAAAATTAAAATGAAAAGTGTTAAGCAATTAACTGTTTATTTAATTATAACCATTTTTCCGTAATAAAACCCTATCAAAACCCACATCTCCATTACATTGTAGGTTAGTGCTTTAAAGGGCCATAAACGATATTGCCGGTGGCGAGACTGTGTATGTGCGAAGTGTACGCTAATTGCCGAACGGCAAAGGGTGATGGCGGCACAGGTGAGAAAATTGTACAATGAATTTTTCATAATTTACAATTTAAGTAATGCATAAGTATACACAGGTTGCGTTACGGCGACAGCAAGCCCAAGAAGAAAATGAGGCTAGGGAATTGGGGCTACTGTATACGTCTGGTGGTGTACCAGGATCGGGGAATGGTGGTGGTGGTGGCGGTGGTACCAATCAACAATCCCACCACCAACATCCCGATACAATTCAACAATCATCACAACCATCAAATGGTTATCACAGTGGTTTACCATCACCGCCAAATGAGCACGAATTGTCGCAAAGGATTCATTTTAGTGGCAGTGAATCGGGTAAGGTTAATTAATTAATTAATTATTTTTAATTATAATAACATATCTTTATTTAGACGTTGAATCTCAAAGAATTCGATCGGATCGGTTAACATCCTATTCACCGGATAGGAACGATAACGAAAGTCCTGGTAAGTTTCAAGTTAATTGGTCATAATTGTGCAAGTTTTAATTGGGGATTAATTTATGTATAAATAAACTTGAATTAATTGATGATTTTATTTATTCAGATGGAAATCTCCCTGTTTTCTTGTTATTTATTTAACTCAAAGGAAAAAAGTTTTTCTCTGGAAGAATAATTTATAAATGGACGAGTGACCTATACATTCCCTTACTTATTTCTAGGGATAATTAAGGGGTTGGGTGAGTACGCCTAAAGTGTCATATTGTATGAATGAAGTCGAATTTAATAACTATCGGAATATGTTATATATAATATAGAGGGTGTTGGCTGGTTGCCCACGATTTACTGGTTTTTAGTAGGATTACTGTAAGCGGATAGTTTAAGAATCGATCTCAATCCCGATAGCTACAAAGGGGAAGGATATCATAAGAAACATATCTGATATAGATTTCAAAACGGATCAAATTATATCAAAAACTTTAAGCTTTCCTTGAACTTTTGAATTGTCGCCGAGCTTTTTAAAAGAAAATTTCAAATTTGAATCAAATATAATTAATCGAATAGAAATTGGTTTCAAAAATACTTAATTTTTATTAAAAGCTTTCAGAAAGCGTTTCTATTGTTTGTAAAACTTTTGTTAGAGAAAATTCTAAATGTAGTTAATATTGTATAAAATTATTTTGATGGAAAATAGATTCCAAAACGTATAAAACTATATCTAGACTAATAAGCTTTTATTGAGCTTTTAAATTTTTAGCGAGCTTTTGAAAGAAAATTTCAAATATAAATGAATCAAGTAAAAAACAGATTGAAAACTATGTAATTTTAAAGTTTGAACTAAGCGCCATTTTGATCCTCCGTTATTAAAATATGGCGTCGCCGCTTCGATATTGATTGGCCGGCATCAATTAAACATCTTAATTGATTATGTTTTAACATATGGTTCGATCAATAAAGAGTTTTAATTTCAATAAAAAATTGTATATTTTTGCTATGGTTTTCATATATTTTTATTTATTTCGAAATCAAATCTAAAGAACTTTTTCACCATCCGTTCTCTAAGTACGATTTTTAAAAAAAACTTGAAATTTTGTGTGGGATGGGGGAATCTGGATTATAAGAAAATTATCCCATAAGATTAAGGGATAAATTTCATAAAATAAACATTTCGTTGGAAATTAATAATTTTGGAAGGGGTATCAAGGGGTAACGAGGGAAATGTACATTTTCAATAGAAATTGAAATAATTTCAATGAAATCAAGTTAATGATTGATTCATTAAGAGAATAAAATTCTTTATCTGGTAAAATTAAAATCATTAGCAGTTGATTAACAAATTCTATTTTTAAAATCCCGGCCAAAATCGCAATGTTCAATGAATTCGTTCGTTTTTCGTACGATTTTTTTCCCAACAATTTTTCAATCTAATGATGGCAAATAATTATGTATTTCGATATGATTTTTGAAGAGATTTTATTAAGAAAATTCTCCTGGCAGTTTCGTGGAAATCTTAACTTTTCCGGGAAATTCTCTTAAAGATTCAAAAGATCTGATGAAATGAAATGAAACCGTAGGGTTCAGTGAGGATATTGTAGAAAAAATTCCAGTCCCTTAATTCTCAAAGGAAGTTTCACTGTTCTGAAAGGTGATGTAAGTAAGCACATATTGCATTTCCCTTAAGTACTAGAAACCATAGCCGTTGATGCAATTACCAAAAAATATAGTAATACAAATAGAGGGTGATTTCTAGAGATGATTAACTTGATAAAAAAAATATCCAAGGGAAATGTAAAACATATACATAACACAATCCTTCTTTCGGAATTGGTATGAGATCCATCTACCCACAAGATAAATCGGAGGGTAAATTAACATTAAATTGTTCGTATGAAGATAAACAACCGCATCATTTTAAGGACACTTGTAACATTTACTTAAAATTGTAAAAAGGCATAATTTTAAACCAAAAAACAATTATCCTTAAACACAGAATGAGGGTTGGTTGTTTGGCTATTAATGATTCCTTTAGAAATAAATGTAACAAAAATATGGAAAAAGCATATTGTCAGTTTTAACAAGGAGATTTCTATTTTATTCAAAATAATTGAAAGGATACGGTGATGGATGGATATCAACTTTATAACCACAAAAGAAAACAAACAGATTGATTTTGATTTTTCTATCCACCTTCACCCTAAGGGATATTTTTATATCGTTTTTTTATCAATATCATTTTTTATCCACAGAAAGGAAGAAAATTTGTGTTCATTACGGAATATGGATAAGGATATTGGGTGGAGTGTATCAGTTATAAATCTATACTCCGTATTCCGCAATGGAATGAATATATTCCTCAAGTGGATGCATTCAAAATAAATAATGTTCTTTTATTCGATTTGGAAATAAAATATCGAAAAATAATTTTTAACTCTTCGAATAAGGGTTTTTTTTTATATTTAAACTGTTATGATAATAATAATAAGGATTTACTGACTGCACCCGCAATTGAAAATCATCTTGATAAAAAATATGTTCCAACCAAAAGAATTCTATTCTGGTCTTTTGAATCCAATGATTTGAATTGATATCAATTTTCGTTTTTCAAATTATATCTTCTTTTCAGAGTATATTTTTGTAAGGGGTTGTTTGAAAGAAAGAGGTTCATTTAAGGATATGTGGAATATCTGTAATAAATGCTTTTTTATTGGGATTTAATAGGGATCAGATAAATACATGATAAACCATATCTAAATCAGATGTGATTTTTTACCCTTTTCTTGCAATTTAGATAATATTTTTGTGGGAAAATATTTCGTACAGATTTTCAAGTGGAATTCATTAAAATATAATTTTAAATTGTTATTTTCTATTGAGGCGAATCGACTGTGACCTTTGGGCTTTTCTACATATTATTTCCCAATCTTAGTAAGAAATTCCTTTTATCATTAAAAAAAAACTGAAAGTTCCCCGGTAAGAAAATGTGGTCTCCAAACCAGATGGTGTCTCATTTCGATCTAGATTCAGAATTTGATTTTCTGAGCACCGAACCTGTTCATTTTATATTTTATTCCTTAATATAGAATTAATATAGAAAAACAATTTTAATTAATTATTAGAATTGGAAATAATTTTAGGCATCCATGGACGTAATTTCTATTTCGATGTAATAAATATGGTCTTGTAAAATCAAGCATCTTTCATTCATCTCTCTATCTGACGAATTAATGTTATTTCGAAGTTTATATTCGGGATATTAGAAAGTCCTTTTACAACTATCACCCGCTGATTGTTCAATATCTGCCAGTTATATTGGAAAATGTTCGGAAAACTATAATTAATTAAGAAGGAAAGCAATCATTGAAAATCTACAATTAATTAAATAATCTTTTACGTATTTATGAAAGATGATGAGTTCAGGTCTTTAGTTTATAATATCTAAATCAATTTACATCAAAATTTAAATTTTTTAATCAATTCATAAACCAATACAATGAACCAAAATTACAAAAAAATGTAAAACTATACTAACTATAAAACGGATCGCATCTAAATATTTGGTAACCACTTGAATAATTTTCCTACCAAAAATTGAAGGGAAAAAAAATAAGAATATTAGTTGATTAAAAAAAAGCAGCTTTTTAAAAAATGGTAACCTGACCTGGTAAAGTGTATAGTAAATATTTACATAAAAATCATAACATTTTATTTGTTCACACAGCCAATTCACATAAATGGAAACATAGACTAAATAAAATGTTATATATTTAAATAAATAAATATATGAGATGGAAGCCAGGGAAAAATAATTCAGAGGAAAAAAAATTTGTTTTAAACTGGCTTCTAATTTAAACATTTTTAATATTAAATTTTATAATTGGCAATCATCGAGAAACAAACATTTGTTTAATGTGTTTTATTTTATTTTATTTTTACTGAATTTTTTGGTTTTACCTATTTACTTTTTTAAAAAATTTTTTCTACTCGTATACTGCAAAATATTGTCACTTAATCTCATCTCTTAATATCCAACATCCCTACTTTACTTCCCATAATAAAGTTAATAGACATTTTTTTCATTTCATTTATTTAAAAAGAAAAATATTATATTCTCATATGTCACAAAGTAAAAACACTAATATTAGTGTATAAATATTGCATGGGGATTTTTTTTTTTTTTGGTTAACTTGACTTAAAACAAAGAAATTAAAATATTAAATTGGAGATATATGCGACTACATCCTACTTACAATCAAATGTTTTTTTAAATTAAAATATCATCAATTTAAATTTATTTTATTTACTTATTATTTTACATTAAATTTTTTTTATTCAGGATTATAAGGAATAAAACTTTTTATAAAATAAGTATGGTAAAAGTAATAAGGATTTATAGTGCCGTTAATTATTTACTTTTATTTTGTCAAAGAAAAGAAAGCATAAAAATAATGAATGAAATTTTCAACTAGAAAGTAAGGGTTTTTCAAGATTACCACAATTAAAATCACCTCTTGTAGTAAAAGACCTTTCTTGACCTCTTATTATTTTATTACTTGAATAAATACAGGAGGATTAAAATTATAAATTTAGAGCCATGGAAATTATCAAATGGAAAATTTTCAAAATTGAGCCGTTTGGACCTCCTGGTTTTCGGAGACGCCTTAGAAAAAAGTATTCTTGCGGTGGTCGGGATAACTCATGATAGCTTTATCTGAAATCAGAAAACCAAATATTTTCTATTATTAGGTGAGTATAGCTCGGGATTGAACGAAGGATTAAAAAAAAATGGAAATTCAAATTTTTGACAGACAGACAGTAGATGATTTTTGCAGATGTATTCAGAATAGTACATTTTCCCGGTAAAATCTACACCAGATATTGCCTTGTAAAATAAGTTGTTACCAAGGAAAAATTCGAGATTCGATCAATTACTAGACAATTCTATTCAGAAGAATCGTTCGAACTTTCAATAAGATCGGTGCATTAGTTTTTGCGAAATCGTGTCCACCGACTTCAAAAATAGGTTGATTTGAATTGAATTATGAAATTATTTTTATTGAATTATTAGAAATTAAATTTTTTTTAAATCTGGAAATTTAAAAAATTTTCAAATTTTTGTAAAAAGTCGAAAGTTTGGATATTTAATGATAATTAGGAGATATTATCGAATCGTAATATATCATGGAAATCAGGAACTTAATACGTCAGTTAAATATACACTTGTGTGAATTGCATTAATTAATTTGCATGGGCTTGCTAAAATTTCTTGCTCCATAAGCTGGCAATATTCTCTAAACGAGCTTTTCTAAGAAAATAAATCTATTTCAGAATTTCCAGATCAAGTCAAATTGCTTCGAAAATATCTTTTAGATTTATACCGAAGTCAGTAGATAAAATCATTGTAACAACTCTTTTAGGGGCCCAGGGCATTTTATATTGATGGTTAACTATCAAGGGTGCGAGGCCAGTCAGTTGAGAGAGATATGACTTATTTGACTGACTTATTTGGGGCAATATATTTGATTCCAATCCATTTCGAAATTTTTACCATTTTACAGATGTATTCTATGTATCGACGTCCCTAAAATTATCGCGTTAATTTTTCAAAAAGTTTATTTTATACTTTTCTCACTGTATCCTGAGGTTCCATTATCCCTGGATTTTCCGATTTCTTAATAGAATTTCCCAGAAAATAGAGGTTTTCACAGGACTGCCATCAGAATTCCTCAATAAAAGTCTTAAAATTACAATTATAAATTGAATCTATTTTGCATTATTATTACTTCTGTCCCTGGTTAAACTTCAAAAATATCCAATTCAAAATTGTTTGGTGTTAAAAAAGCTTTTCTACCATCGGCTAATAAAATCAATCATACATATTGGAAAAATATTCGCTGTAAAGTTTTCATTATCTGGATGCCATAAATATAAATCTGCCAAAATCAGGCAACAATTATTAATATTTTCTCCCAACAAAAAAAAAATAAACTTTCTAGAAATTTATGAATTTTCGAAAACTTTGTATTATTATTTTTTTAAACAAGCCTCCCATTACTGCAATTACATTTAACTTTACTACCAAACTTTATCCCTGGTCGAGCGATTAAAAAATAATTTTTATTATTAATTTTCAATGTTCCCCCAAGGAAAAATGGAAGAATTATTCGATGGGTGGACCAATAAAGAAAAAAAACGACCCAAACTTTTGATTACGAGAATAAAAGTTACTGATTGTGATTAATAATTTGGTCACCGTGAATATCAAAATTTCTTTCTTCTATTTTTTGTATCCTCTCATTTCAAACCAACTAAATAATATCAACATAATTTTAAAGCAATAAATTTTCAAATTAAAAGCTGCAGATGTTTTTAATAATAGAGACAGAAAATATATCCTTTTGTATTCGATGTTAATATGAATTAAATGCGAGTTTGTATAATATTTTATAAACATTTTGATCAATAAATGGATGAAAAAAGGATGGGGTTTATGAGTAAAGTTAGTCTATATTCTATTGTATAAATTCTGTAGGTAGGGATATAAAGGATATTAATTTATTTGTGTATTTTATATTACAAATGGCATAGCTTATGTACTATTTGATTCCTACACTCAGAAATATTTTCCTTTTAAAGGTTTAAAACGTCAGAGAATATCAACAGAAACCGACCATGATACCGGTTCCGAATCATCCCCAAGTAGTCCAATAATAAAATCCGGTTCATATTCATTACCGGTGGTACTCTCATCCCCGTCCCGTACCGGTCCCCCCAGTTCACCAGAATCCGATTTGGATGTTGACTCAGCACCGGACGAACCAACCCCAGAAAATTTAAGTTTAAAGAAAGATGATTCAATGTCACCCCCAACAACCCCCTCCGATTCGATCGGTTTGTTGCGTCCGATAACCGGTGGTACAAATAATGGACACGCTGCCTTTTTACCATATCACCATCAGAATCATTTTATGGGTTCGATGCCATCAACGCAACGGTCTCCGATTGATGTCCTACTTCGGTAAAATATTAAGAGAAAAAATTTAATTTTAATTTTAATTTATAAAAAAAAAAATAAAAATCTAGAGTTTTTCCAACGCGACGTCGAAGTGAGGTGGAAACGTTGCTACAGAAATATCGTGGGGATATTGTTCAAGCAATGGAAGCGATGTTATCCGGAGAGGATTCAATGCATTCGATAAGCGTACCAACACCATCGCCACCTTTTTCTATGAAATCGGCCTTCTCACCACTTGTCCCGCCAACCGTTTTCAATGCAACCATTGGTCGGTATCCCTTATTTCAACAGCAGCATGCTAAACGGTTTTTAGCCGCACCATACTCCGGAACCGGATACCTTTCGACCGTTATTCAATCAGATGGTGATCAAGCCGATTCAAATGGAAATGGTGATGGACATAATAATGCAAATGAATCCCAGGATTAATTTGATTTTATTTTCAAAGAAATTATAAATAATAATATTAATTATGGATATTTGAATTGATAGTTTATAATTTAAGATATTTAAAATACTTATTATATTAAATGGATAATAATTATTTATATTACCAATTAATTTTATTGTAATAATTGATGATCACCAGTGTATACGAGAAATAGACAAATAAAAAATCAGATTTTAAGTTTAAAAATTCATTTTATTTTATTTTTACTTGCTTCAAATAATAGCCAATCGTTTTTGCTATAAACACCGAATATAACAAGATGGCCGCATATATCAAGATGTCCTTTTCTTACCATCTATTCTCTCTTCTCCATCCTTGTTCCATCCATCAATTTTCTTATTTTAAGTAAAAATCTATTCTACATCTCTTTTATTTTTAATGTTTTTCCGAGAAAAATGATTTTCCGTTTTTAAATTAATGTCAAAGTTACGTTGGTCACAAAATCCACCGTTTGGCTTTCACAATTTTGGCGGATTATTTTGATAAATTAAAATTTTGAATTTATGACGTTGATTAACTTAAGATGTTAGAAAGCCCTGCCAAAAGATCATCAAACCATTCATTTCCTATTTACAATAGAATTAAAAGAGGAGAGTCAAATCTCCAATATCCAGGATATAAATTCCTATGAATTTCTAAGTGGGATGGAAATTTCTCATCCATCGTAGTATAATGAAAATCAACCCAACTTCATGTATACCACCATCTCTGTAAAATGATAAATGAGAATAATAATTATAGTCAAATATCATAGATTAATTTCTTTATTAAAGTTTCTCGATTAAAACTATTTATAGGCCTAGAGAACTCCTCTTATTTTAATCAGAATAGAAAAGAATTTCTCGGAATAAAATATTCGATCTCTTAATCTTGGACATTGTGATTTATATCTTCTGTTTCCCAATATGACAACATTAACCGTAAAACGGTGGTACTTTAGTCAACAGTTTCCTATCCAATCTTAGATGTTTTAATTTAAGACGAAATTCATTATTCATTATTATTCAAATTGTTTGCATTTTGATGGAAACATTTTAACAATGAATTATTTATTTTAGTTAAAATAAAACAAAGAAGCGAAATTAAACAATTTTTAACCAAAAAATTACTATTGTTTGGAAGCTGCCTGCCTTTAAATAATTGAAGAAGAAAAAAATTTATATTTCTTTTTATTTTTATTTATTTACTTTAAGTATACCCAAATTTTTTTTAAACTTTAAAATTGTTAAGTTAACCCTGCGGCGGACTGACAAGAATTTAATAATCGAATTTCCGACTTAATTCACAATTTAATCAGGTGGTTTAAGGTTAAGATTTATTAGATGTACAAAATCATCTTCAGATAAATGAATAAATTTCCATCCCAAGATACTTTTAAATTGCTATTTTACCAATTGGCTAGCTGCTGTTTCTTTGATTTTCTCTAACTTGAGAATTAACTAATAATTATGGAAAACATCTGAAAATCTTCTCTTAAAATTTAAAATTAATAATTATATTTTAATTTAATTTTTATGAATATTTTCATTCGGTTAACCTGTGTCAAAAAAATTATATAAAAGTCTGTTATTTCTTTAGCTAGACTTTTAAAAGTTGGCACAAATATTTTGAAAGAATTATACATTCTTTAGGAATTTTAGATTTGTAATTTCAAGTGGACTAAATTAAATTTATATAATTTCTAAAATTATCTAAAATTATTTATCATTTGACTAGAATCAGGCAACTTATGGTATAAGTCGAGAAGCAATTTCTGTATTTTGGGAAAAAAAATTTCCCATCCAATTATGGGCTGTTAAAATCAGCTTACTTTCCTGAACATTTGATTATATAATTAAATGTATATTAAACTCAGAGAAAAGACGAAACTTTCCCCCAAACCTAATAGTCGAAAGGCCAAAAAACGCGGTTTATTTGATATTCAAACTGGTAATAATGTAATGAGGAGACGAATTGAGGTAAAGAAAAAAAAGCGTCACCAAAAGCTAATATTATACGTTGGTAAATAAG
>JANTOP010040004.1:0-10739 GCA_027564815.1 Symmerus nobilis | reverse complement strand
TAAATTAAACAATTTCACGAAATTGTTAAAGCACCACCAAAAATAGTTGTTTTGAACAATGTTTATTTTTTCCGTGTTATTCTAAAGGCGGATAAACATTTAACACCTGTCAACGGTATAGGGTGAGGAAGGTAATGGGAAACCACCTCATTACCATTGCCCATGGCTAATGATTACAACGGCCCGAGTACAATGAAGCGCTCCTTCAATGAAGCAGAGGAATCACCCGGTCAGCGTCAGTAAAATATGGAAAGGAACCTGAAAGAATACGTACGTGGAACGTTAGAAGCATGTGTTCCCCCGGTAAAATTGATAACATAGTTAATGAAATGAGACAATTAAAAATCACTGTTATTGGTATAAGCGAGATGAGATGGCGAGGGTCGGGAAAATGCTGCATTGATGAAAATTGTATATTACTCTGCAGCCGAATCAAATAGTAGAAATGGTGTTGCATTAGTTCTGAACAAAAATACTGAACAAGCGGTTCATAATGCAATACCACACTCCAACAGAATAATTATGCTCCAACTACAGGCACCGACGTCTCGTATTACCATAATTCAAGTTTATGCACCAACTGATGGTGACGATGATCAGATTGCAAATTTCTACAATTAACTAAACGAAGTCTTGAAGATGGTAAAACATAATGAAACAACTATTTTTATGGGAAAATTGAACGCCAAGATTGGGCGGGGAAGTGAAGGAAGTGTTGTGGGCGAACGAAATGGACGAGGTGATCGTTCAGTTCAATTCTGCGAAGAACACCAATTTGTCATAACAAACACATTTTTTAAACTTTCGAAACGGCCGGCGTCTATATATCGCTCACATATTGCAAAAATGAGATATCTTAAAATTTTATGATTTTGAGATTTTCTTTGAATACATGAACTTAAAAATTACATAAACTTTATTTCACATTAGGAAAAAATAAAAAAAATCTAATTTTTAAATAAAATGTAAAAATACCCTTGCTAAATACGGCATTTTGCACTGAGTTTGAGAAAACACAAAATTAAAAACCTTTTTATCTCAATATTTACTTTTTTCAAGATATCTCATTTTTGCAATATGTGAGCGATATGTACATGGAAATCACCAGCAGATAGATAGCATACGGAAATATTGTTCGAAATTAAATAGACTACATTACCATCAATAGTATATATAAAAACTCAATAAAATCTGTTTAAACTTATTCAGGAGCAGACGTGTCATCTAATCATAATCTCTTAATAGCGGATATGCATATCCGGAAATCGTAACCAATTTTTATTGCTGCAAATTTCTAACTCAAATTATTTTATTTCATAACTTTGAATGAGCTTTCGAAATTTTTTAAGCATTTTTGGGAAAATTTGTAATTTTGTTAAAGTATTTTGATGGAAAATAGATTTAAACGGTAAAAATTAAATTCGAAACTTAAAGCTTTCGTTGTGCGTTTAATAGCCTGAATAATCTTTCTGCCAGAAATCCATAATTCAATTAAAATTTATGTATCGGATAAAAATTCGATTCCAAATTATTTAAAATACCATTTTAACTTTAAGCTTTCAATGAGCTTTCAAAGTTTTAAAAGCTTTATTTTGGAAAAAAATTGAAATTTCGTTAAAGGAAAATAGATTTTAAAGCGTAAAAATTAAGGTTCGGAAAATTAAGCTTTCTGGGAGCTTTTAAGTTCTTGTGGAACTTTTGAACGAAATGTTTAATTTGATATTTTTATATTTTTGCTCAACTAATTTAGAAGCTTCCTGCATAATTACATTTTTTTGGATCCGAAGAAAATAATGGGAAATCCGGATCAAATGTTGCGATGTCCAATATTCAAATTTCTCGGTACGAGCCTGTGAATTTTTGATTTTTCTTATATTGTAGATAAATTTCAACTATTCCGAAATATTTTATTTTTGTATTTTTACCTAACTGTCAAAGCAACTTTCTGCGTTTTTGTATTTCTTCCTCGGGCGAACAAATTTGCACAAAAATTCTGCACATCCTATGATGACGTTGACCGCACGCTACTCCTATATTGTTAAGATGAAAATGTACCTTTATAAGAATAACCGGCTCTTGCGCAATGTTCATACTGAATTAAATAGGATTCATTTATTCCTTCCCTTTTAGTAAATAAGCCTCTGAAAAACCGTCAAAATTCAGGCAGTTACATGTATCGCCCCCCTTAAGATAGTTTTACTTGAACAACTGTCCTTTATACCTTAAAAGTGTTAAGCAAACTGACTACTCGTATACTTATATCAACTATATTCTTCGTCTATAAAATATATATGTATATTGTATAATATTATTATTATTATACAGCTTAAGGTTGCAAAATAATGTAATATTGCACTGCCCGACAGAAAATCCGCACAAATCGTCTTGGTTATCAATTCATAATCGCGAAAAGTACCTACTTGTCATTTATCAGCGGATATGTTTCACATCCCTCTCGAGTACCCCGTATTTGAATATTCGAGATGTTTTCTGAACAAATAATAAAGAACGAGAGTTTCTACATATATTTAGAATTTTGTTTGCAAAAATCAAAATTTAAGAACGGATGTTAGTAGAGATTGCAAAAGTATTCTAGGGTAATGAATGGGTAAACACAATTTATGAAATATTCATTCAGTTATTCATCCATAAAATACTCGAGGGTGATGAGTGATATATAAATGGCATAACTAATTTTATAATGCACAATCGTAAACAATTTGATGTCTTATTTGTATGTTGTCTAAATAAGTGCTATCTAAAAAGAAGCTTCCATAAATCGCTTAGCCAATATTTGCAAATTGATCATTTTGTGATTTGAATATTGTATGTGTGTTGTGTTTGGAAATAAACGAGGAGGAGTTACGACAACGAACGTTTAAAGCTGGTCGTCCATTGGCACCGTACCCGGCCGACTAACTAGAAATCAATGATGTGCGTATATTATGTACGACCGGGTCAGCCGTGTTCGGCCGTAAGTCGGCCGACTAGTTAGTCAGCCGAGTACGGTGCCAATGGATGACCAGCCTAAAGCTGCTTATGTTGAGTTTATATTTATTGTTCATATAAGTTGTTAACTTGTACTATATTGCAATATTAAAATTGTTAAATTGTTGTTATATTGGATGGATGAAAACAAGTTTGGGTGTTATTATCAAGATAGTTTCTTCATTGGTTTTTCTATTGGTTTTTTCTGATAAGTTCTGTTTTTTTTTTTTTTTTTGAGTGACGGTCTCATTTGAACGTCTGGAACTTGATACATCGTCGGTGCTGGCAACGCTACATTTAAGTTCACTAAATCATCGAGATATATGTAGTTGCTTTAAATGGAGCAAATGTGCTCCATTCATAAAAAAAATGTGACATTGGGCCATATTTGTCAGTTGCATTTGGTTATTCTTGCCATTTTATTATGGAAAGCTGTAGGATATTAAAATTCAAATGATAAATATGCTAGCGAATCACGTTGGTTCGTAAATGCAATTACGACATCTGGCATTTTTTAATAGGTACTAATTAAGAATGCGTTAAGAACTATGATAAATAATAACGCATATAAGTAGTCTTTTCATAAACTTATTTAAAGTGATATTTGAAATACGACAGTTTTTATGATACATTACTGGACCTGGAAATTATTATATATAGGCTCTGTAGTTTAATGGATAAAACACTTTCCCGGGAAGAGAGAGATTGCAGGTTTGTATCCCACCGGAACCATTGTGTTCTCCTAAACTTTTCTCAATGAAGGACGCGAAATTATTAAATCGAATACGAAATGTATTGAATAATTTCCAGGTCCAGTAATGTATCATAAAAACGGTCGTATTTCATATATCACTTTAAATAAGTTTCTGAAAAGACTACCTATGTGCGTTATTATTTATCACAGTTCTTAACCCATTCTTAATTAAAATTTAATACCATAAACAGTTCTCCGTCGTTTCGTGCATTACGCGATATTTATGATCGCCATAATCGTCCAACAGAGTTTATCAATCAATTTGGAATACTGGGTCTTATCAACTGGGTCAGTAGCCAATAAAGCAATGGCTGTACTCAACACTCGAGTATATACTTTGTAAAAAATATAATAAAAACTTGTTCATTAATATTATTTTGAGATTAAATAAGGCATTATAACCGAGATGTGGAACGCTACCATTTCCAAATCTTTCTCAACTATTCATAATATCTCCCTACTAATCCCGTCTTTTGCCTGACTTTTGTTTTTAATCATTTTGTGGAAATGATTAAATTCGAGTCTAAAATGTAAAATGACGTATCTGGTTGAGCCCCGCACGGTTATATTGACAACTCGACGCGATGACTATGTGAATTTATACTTTTACCAAAAATTCATCAATGAATTCAGGGCACTTTAATCATCTACAAACACTTACCCAATTATGCGTACAGGTAACCAAAGATACAACACAAAAAATGTTGAACAATATTTTTTTATTCTGAACTAGAAATAGTACACGCGCGAACACTTTGTCGACTGACGCTCAACTCCATGGATGAAACATGAAATGTATATGCGAGGGAGCGGATACACCGGATACACACAGTATATCGCCGGTTTGGTAATTTCGTATGGTTCTCGAAATATTTGACGTGTCCGGTTTAGTCCCGTCCTTCTCTACCTATAGTAATAATAGCGTACTTTCAACTTGCTGCACTTAATAACACAAATTTAATATAACGTAGTTCCGTAAATTTATGTCCAATAAAAAAAGGCTGATAGGCGGTATTGCATTAAGAATTAAAAAATATGGTTGATAGCCACTGAACTAAAATTCGAATAAAAAAAGTACTAGTAAAGTACATTATTATTGAACTTCAAGACTTTTCTCATAGATGTAGCTACAATTATCGAATTAATGCAACATTTTAGCGCTAAAAAGTGATTTTCACCATAATGATTGATAGCACGTTATTACATATAAGATCTCGATATATAATCGTACACTTGGCTGCAGTGGGTTCCGAAGCGGTTGGTATGTAAATTAAGGTACATTCCTCATTAACAAATTTTCATAAATCGATTTTTTTTGCATTTCGTTATTTTATGTACCTATATAGTATATAGGTTCTATATAGGTATTTCAGGTGAAAATTCCTTTTCGTTTCGGAGTTATTTTTTTTTTAATGGGTATTTCAAAATCGGTCCACGCTTATTGAGAAAACTACTGATCCGATTTACAACTATTTATGCTTAAAATGTTCATTCAATTATAATCTAATCTTCTACTGATGAGCCAAATTTTACGATTTCAATCTTTAACTCATTTTTTCGAACAAGAAGGGGTAAAAACAGTGTATTTTTTGGTATTTTTTTTTCAAATTCATTCAAATTTAACGCCCGATTGTTTAAATTTCGCCGGCGTAGTGGACTAGTCAATAGTCTTATGTTAAAAAATAAATTTGAATATTATTTCAAATTAGCCCATTTGTCAGAGAGCGTGGAACCGAATTTCTGGTTTTTTCAAAGAGCCAATTTCCACGGCGCGGCGCCTATAAAAAAATAAACAGTGATAAAAAAGAAAAAAAAATTTTTAGAAGTATGTAGGTATTATTAGATAAAATAAAAAAATTCTCAATAAATTTTAATGTATTTAAGAAAAAAAATAATGGTGTCTTTTTTTACGTTTTAAATGAGGAATGTACCTTAAACAATTCATATAAAAATATTTGTATCTAATATTAGTTAGGGGTTTCGCATGAACTGAGTAAAAAAACAACATAAAGTACCAAAAAAGAATTTATAAGTTCAATAAATTTTAATAGTGAAATTATTAATAAATATTGAAACATTATTATTGTTTAATAATAGAGAGATATAATATAATGTTATATGCATACATAGATGATTACTATCTATAATATATTATATATAATATTGTAGTATAAATTGCAATTTATAGTTAACTTAACTCTAGTGAAATTTAAATATGAACAAGATTGCAAGATTCTATATCTTAAATTATTACATATAAATTTATTGAAATATTACACTATTACATACTACATATATTATACTATACCACACTTACAATATATCTATAATATTTTGAAAATAGATTTAAATGTATATTCTATTATCTTTTCACTCCTTTCTAAATTTCCAAAATATGTTCGTGATTTTTATGATGGTTCATATTTTCCGCTTGATACGTAGAGCGGAAAACCAATCACGTGGCTTTCTGTTTTGAAATATACTACCAATATTATATTTCGAATAAACTTTCACCCGCATAAAATGCCACGTGCTGCGTGGCGCATATAAACCGCTTTATCTCGATGGGATATCATTCTGTTGATAGTACCAAATAACGAAGATAACGAGATGCTGAATACCTACCCTATATATAATACAGTTACACTAGGCTTGGGAACCATGATAAAATAAAAATTAATTTAATAGTATGTCGGGAATGATTTGGATGGCCTTTGTACTATGTATAGAGTTATGAACTTATACTTGTATAAGAATGTTCTACTACAATGTCTGATTACAATGTCGAATTATTCATTCGTTATCCTTGACCGACGTGTATCTGAATATTACTTTAAAAATAAGTATATAAATTATCTTAATGCCGGCTGACTACGTCCTTTATTATTTGAGTACATAACTGATCTAGAAAGTTTCCTTTTCATTTACACCCCTACAATCACCCACTAAGCGTTCATGGGAATGTTTCATTAAATCATTACCAGAAAACTTATCTCTCAAATCACTGAATAAACTGCATTCCTTTTGATAAACGATTGTTGTTAAAAGGGAATTTTAAATCACTGCCAGACAGTTATCATCGGTCCGTCGAGGAGGCCGGTAACGACAACGACGACTGAAAATATGTTAAAATAACTGTATAAATTCAATATTATAATAACTAATTATAACACCAATTAAATATAATACATGCACATATAAATACAATTTAATCATTGAATTTGATTGCATAGTTCAAATTATGTTTTTAAAAAGGGAGTATAACATATTTAAAAAATTGTGTTCATTAAAGCTCTAAATACAATAACTGAGTTTGAAATAATTAATTTAAAAACAAAAACATGGTGTAAAAAAGTGGTGTAATTAATAATTTAATTGTAAATCTAATTTTAAGAACATATGAAATATATTTTATTATAGTGAAAGAAGAATTTTACAAAATAAACTAATATAATAAATTATCGAAATGATTACGATAATTTTTTAATATATTGACCTTATAAGGTTTTAAAATCTTACGGTATGTATTTGCAAAAACATCATAATATCGTGAAAGCCAAAATTGTATATAAGAAACAAATTGTATATAGTAACAAATATTTTGAATTTTCTGTATAAGCTTGTGTATTTTTTTAATACAGAAATTCTTAATTTATTTTAATATTAATTTTTAAGTTGACTACTTTTGATCAATAAACAAATATAATTGCCCTCAAATTTCAATCGATCGTTTCAAGTTTCCCACTGTCCCGCTACTATAATAAAATTAGTCCCACTCAAAAAATGCGAACCAATATATAAATTATTAATTATTAATAATATGTAAAAGCGACACAAAATTTAAAATGGTAAATTATTAAAACAGATATTATCGTAAATTCTATATTAAGTTTACCTTTCATTTACATTTGACAATTTTTTTTTTAATTGATATGTTTACGTATTGACGCAATAACTGAAATAAAAAAAAATGATTTACATTTAAAATGGGCATTATTTCTTCAAAAAACCCTTAAGGAGCCTATATCAAACAAAAAATATTTGTCAAAGGAAACATAGGGCGAAAGTTATTCAAGGTCAAAATTTATGCAGAACCATATGTAGAGTAGTGATCAATTAATAATTGTGATCTTGGCCAATCTTATTTTTACTTGCGATACCTCAAATTTACAGGAAAATAATTAGGATTATTAATAAGAGTTAAAAAAAAATAAAAAAGGATACTACTTATAAAAATTTTTTGGCAATTTTTTTTGTGTTTTTTAAATTTTGAAATTTAGTCATATTAAATTTTTTTAATAAATTAAAAAAAATGTCAAGTAATAAATTGCCATTAAATAATAAAAAAAAAAGTAAAGAAAAATTAGTAAAAGAGAAGTATATATGTCCGGCTTAACGGTAAGTATTACATTTTCAAATGAAATACTATTTTTGAAAATTCTGAAAATCTTATTCTGACTTTTAAGGTGCATTAATAAATTACTCGAGTTCTGCTGCCAGCCGTGTTCGACTTCGTGGTTTCGAGCTAATCGCGTTTAAAGTTTATACATTATTTTATCAAAATTAAAATTATTTTTACCGGTTTTTCAACGCCCCTTTGCACGGAACCCATATGTCGTACAAAAAAACCAAAACGAATATGAATTGTAGGTAATTTTCTCATATTTATAATAAAGCTTTTGGGTACAAAGCTTATTTACAAGTTATAAGCCAAAAACCAAAAAAAAAAAATTGTAGTTTTTTGACGATTTCTGATATTTGCCGAAAAAGTTAGTATTGGACAACTGCAGATTTGTGTTCAGCACTTCAAAAAACATACAATAAGCCACTAAAAAAAATTACACCCAAAACTTTCCATTTCATGCCCTTTTTGAACACCACAACAACAGACTATTATCTGATTCATTCCAAAATTAATCAACAACGGATGAAAGTAATCTTCCTTTATAATATTCTAATTATATGCATTGTATTCAAAAATATAGACCTTAAATGTTGGTATTTTATTTTAATTTCCATATTTTTTTACACAATGAACTTTATGTGGGCTAAAAAACGCCACATTCGCGGTATTTGTCCATTACTTCCTTCCAAAATACATTTCTATTTTTCTATTAATATAAATAATCGTATTATAATAAATATTCGTATCATCTGACTTCTAAACATCCTATTAATGATTGTGCTGTGCAATTTACTAAATGAGTCCTTTAAAAATAAAGGTTTTAATATTATTCATTAGCCCCAGGGTACATTGTCCCTAGGGATTGCAATACCGATTAACCGGTTAACCGATTTACCGAATCAAAATGCATATTTTTATTACCGGTAATTATATAGATCATAACCGGTAAATTCGGTAAAAAATTATTATAAAAACCCAAGAAACTACACTCATCCATCCATTATATGAAAGAAAAAGTTGAATTTTTTTGTCTACCGTTTTTTTAACTTCAGGTAAATTTGGATCGAATAACACAAATAAAATTTTGTCGGTTTTTGCAATCCTTGAAGGGTGTAGAATATGCCCTGGAAAGGACGGTTTAATATTCGAACTAGTTCTGAGTGAAATCCCATTAAAGGTACAACTGCAACGGCATTAACATATAAATATAACATTGACAAAAATTTTAAACGCATTGCGATTTGAAGTCACTTGAAGAGAAACTTTTTTTAAGGAAAATTTCTAAAAAGTTTATTTTAAGAATTTTTTACAGCGATGTGCAAGCGTTAATAAAACGTGAGAAAAATGGCTTTCTTTCACAGGCCGCAAAATCAACCACAATTTGACCACAAAATCAACTTTTTCTATTTCTTTTTACGACAAGTTCCCAGAAAGTATGACCCCAAAAATAGCTGAAAAACGGCCTGTATTTTCGCCCTCCCGATTGTATCCCAATTGGGTCTGATCATAAGCCTGAGTCATAAGCTATTGTTTGTAAAGGTTTGGAGTTGAGCATATTTTGGGTTCCTGAGATATGAGGCCTAGAAGTTACCATAGACGAAAATGCAAATATTCAGAAATATAGGAATTAAGTAAAGAGTGACCCCAAAAACGGCCTGTTTTCTCGCCCTCGCAATTGTATCCCAATTGGGTCTGATCTTAAGTCTCAGTCATAACTTATTGTTTTGTGAAGGTTTGGCTTGGCTAAGTTGAGCTTACGATGGGTTCCTGAGATATGGGCGCTAGAAGTTACCATAGTCGAAAATGCAAATATTCAGAAATATTGGAATATCCACTGAAATATACTAATGTATAGCTTCTAAATGGGAATAATGTTTAGAGAAACTTGATTAAGAGTAAAATTAGGGATTTGGGAGACAGTGGGAATACTAAAGGCGCCGGTATCAGTTACAAAAAGAAAAAAATCGAGTTTTCTTTTTTTTATGTTTTTGTAAACTACAACTATTTATGAACATTTTAAGCCATTAAACACAAATTTTGGATAACCCTAAGTGGGTTAAAAAAAATGTTTAAAAAGAGTATATTGAAAAATGTAGACAGATCTACATTTCTTTTTGTAGAAGGTCTTGCGAACTTGAGAAACAAAGGGCCCACAAATCAAGGTGTGATGGACCCGAGCATAAAATAAAATCAGTACGTACCTGGCGATAAATTCGAACAGATATAAAAAACTATATTTCGTTTTCACTAAAGAATTTTTCAGAAAGGTTTTAAATATTAAGATTGATATATCTCTTGGTAAAAATGGTATGCATTAGGTGGGAATTAATTGTATATTAATTAGTTTTAGCATTACAAAAATTTATAAATAAAATTTAGAAAAATATATAAGATGAAGGAGATCTTATGGAATTTAAGAGATTGCAGATAAATACTCGTCTTTGGAAGAATTTATTGAAGAAAATTAATTTAAAAAAATTAAGGGCTTACTTCTAGTCATGAGGTCGAAAAAAACATTTTTTTATTAATTTATTTTAACTATATGTAATGATTAATACATTTATTTGTACTTACATAAAAGAGTAACTTATA